>WEIV01021712.1:109757-123239 GCA_013390005.1 Calyptomena viridis | reverse complement strand
CAAACTTTCCATTTCTGCTTTTTTTTCCAGATATTTTTCTATTTCCTCTTTGTCATTATTTAGTTTCTTAAACATAAGGAAAATTCATATGAGTTAATATTTGGAAGTGTTCAAGATCAGGCTGGATGGGCCCCATGCAGACTGGTCTGGTGGAAGCTGTCCCTGCCCATGGCAGAGTGTTGGAACTAGATGATCTTTAAGGTTCCTTTCAATCCAAGCCATTTTATGATCTATGAATTCATCTGTTTGCCTCCATCAGTTTTTCCTCTGATCTCTTTATTTAAGATTGTCTTTCTACTCTTTGCATGTAGTTCATTGGTTTCATTTTTTCCCTAAAAATAGGAATAGAGTACATTTATGTAATACTAACTAAAAAAGATCTCTTAATTTTCATATATCCAGGATCCTATCTGTAGCCTCTAATAATGGAAAAAGAAAATCACACCAACCTTCTTCATGAATATTCACTAATACAAACTAATTCCTCCCAGTGTATCCAGAATGGTATAATTTAATAACTTCTAATTGATTACAGTTGTGACATCTAATTAAAACTTTAAAATAGTGTGAAGTGAAGGATTTTAAAACTATAATTGAGGTCTTTTCACTTGATGTGGTTTTCAGTTAATTCAAAGCTCAACATTTCTCCTAAATCCCTGGCACTTTTTCTTTAAGAAGGGGAGAAGCCCGTCTTGCGTAATTGTACTTCTAATAAAATTTGCAAATTTGGCCATTATGGGAATAGATCGATCCCTCAGGCTGAGAAAGCAGCTCAGTTATTTAAGAAGAAGCTTTGAGCAATTAATGGTTGTATCTGCATACTAAAAATGTTTTGCTGCAACATTTCTATTTAAAATGGAAATGTGTCATTGCATGGCCAACTTTGCCACAAGTCCTTAGTGGTATCTTGAAAAACCTGCAAAGATCTATGTCTCTGGAAGGGCTGTACTGTAATTGTACAATACTGTACTGAATCCTTACAGGGAGTGTTTGCACAGCATCAGTCGCACTAATTCTTCTTTCCTATCTATTTCCTAATGCTTCATGCCAAGTACGTCCAGTATCTAACAAACTTTGCGCTGAGTGTTTGTACATTGGAAAGCTTATTCTTATGTGGAAACAACCCAAATTGTCCCTGTGTCCTACTGTGTGCATGTTGGTCAGCTGACAGACCAAACAGAACAGGTCACTCCACTTACGCTGAAACATTTCTTGCAGTCAAGTTGTTAAACTGAGTGTCTCTTACCTGCTTACTCATTGGCTTTCAAAAAATTTACAAGAATTCATCATCCCTGAGATTGCTGCCTTTCTATTCTTCATAACTATGTGCCAAGTTTAGTTGAAACTGACCATTGTATTAAAATATTACTGAAAGACAGATCCAAAATGGGTTAGGAAGACATAAACCTCCTTTTTTTTTTCTTCTTTTTTTTTAAGAAACCTGAACCTAGTTAAAGAGAAACTAAAACAAAACCCTGCCTAGTCGTAATGTTATTAGATCATATGTTGACTTTTGAAGAATTTTATACATGAGGAACACATTTTTCTAATTGCTGTTTTATTTTAAAGAAGACTCCCATCTTCACTTAGTCCATTAGTTCCTCTTGTCAGTGTGTACCACACTGCACTCATTAATGCTATACAGAAATATTTCTCTTCCAGAAATGATCTTGAATATTTTTTGACATTATAATTTATCAAGGCAGTCATAGCCTACTTCCTGGTCTTCCCAAGTTGTCCTTCTTAATTTATTTTTCTGTACCTAAGTAGAGTACATTCTTTGTTATTCCAGCTGTCTGATTGCTATGCTTGCTACCTGTATCACTGCTAAATTCCGTGTTGTGTATCACTGTTTAGATTGCAATATATTATGACTCTAGCAAGTAATAACTTAATAGCAAGTGGATATAAGTAATAGCTAGGTCTATATTGCTCTTCTAAACCATTCCAGAGGACCACCCTGTTAAGGGTTCTCTGTATGGAAAAAACACCTCTGTTTAAATTCACTTTTTATATTCCTTAGATTCCATACCAACTTTGCTATACTACAGGGTACGGCAAGAAGCCTCTACTACAGTCCAACAAAAGTGCTTTATGTACTTGATCTCTCTCCTCTGCCTTTTCTTTCTGACTTTTTTTTTCTTGCTTTTGTGCTTGTTATATGATGAAATCCCTGGCAAGGAACCCATCCAACTTTTTCACCCCTGCCAGTGGCTTCTAGGAGTGGAACAGGAAGGACAGTGTAGAGCAGACAAGAGTATTAAAGCCACTGCTGCCCTTCTGTAAAGTTCATTACTACATTACATCTAAAATAAGCGAGTTCTGAAGTGGGACCATAACAGAGAGACATTTACAAATATAAATCAACTGCTACAGACTCTAGAAAATAATACAAAGCATGGATTTATTTGTAAAAACACTTCAGCTATTTTGAGATTTTCTACTAAATCAAATGGGGATTAGTTAATAAAATGCTGTTATATCATACAATCAGGAAAGTTAAGNTTGTTAAAAGCTGAAAGTTGTTTTTAAAAGCAGAGTACCATTTGAATAAGACCTGAATTTACACTCATCTCTAAAAAAGTCATGTTAAACCTTTATGATGACCATCACAGAATTAAAAAAATCAAAACTAAACAACTACATAAAACGAAACAGGAAATTGTTGAACTTTGGCAGTTAAAAGCACTTTCTGAAGGTAGTTCAGGTGAGGAGTTGGAGAAAGCTCTATGTATATCTTACTCTAGAACCCCATACACTACAGCAGCTCTGATGGCTGCAGCCCTATTTGGGATTGTTGAGCAGGATAATATCTCTCTTTCTTCTCCACTAGGCCTACTTCCCTCAGTACCTATGTCAGGTGAAGCTTCCTACAGAAAAATCAAGGATCAATCAATAGAAAGTAAAAGTGGTGCATAATGTCTGAAATTCCTACTCACAAGTGCTAAAACAGTGCACGAAGAATGACTGTATGCAGGTGGATGACTATTCATACATATGCAAATATACAATATCAAGGAGATAGTTTCCAGATAATAAGCCTGAATATATAACTGATAGAAATTAGCAAAATTTTCAGCATCAGGACTTGTTCTGAGAGTTGCTGTGCATGTATATTCATATTAGCAGACAGACAGAAGTAATTCCACTCAAGAGAAAGAGACTAGTGTTGAAAATAAAGGCTAATCAAAGTGTTTGTTATATATTGAAATTATATGAAGTTCTAATGAAAACTGTTAAATAATGACAGAAAATGGAAGGAGCATTATATTGGCTGGTATACTCAAAATCTGAGTGTAAAAAAAATAAGCCTAAAAAGAGCAAATAAGGCAGTAACAAATATGTGCATTGTATTTATTATTTGGTTACCTGATTTTTACTCCATTTAGCTTTTAGAAGGAAACATTTCCTTTGCCACATAGCTATAAGGTTGGAGTTTTTATAAACCAGATGAATATACACAGTCCCACGGACTCAGTTTATATCAGAGACCAAACCAAATTTGATACCCCATTGTGCTAGGCATTGTGTAAGTATTCACATCAGAGAAACTCATTGCTCCAGATAATTTCAGTCTAGGGAAGTAAAAAAAACATAAGTAGTTAAAAGCTTGCTGTAAAACTAGTATAAAATATTGATTTAATTATCTAGGCAAACATTTAAAATCAAGTTCCAAGTATGTGGTTCTTCCATCTTGCTGCTTAATGCTGAATTCAATATGTCTCTTGTTCTTTAAAACTTTTTAGAAACCTAGTGTTGTACGTATTCACATATCCAAAATGGCTATAGTCTTCACAATTGAGACATCATGGTAATTCATGCAAAAGGTGAACTGGAGTCAAAAGGAAATTCATGACATAGTCTTTTAAACCGCTTTATCTGATAGACCTTTCAGAGTATTCACAATTATTCACATCATCTTCAAAAGTGTCACCTTTTTTTTTTTTTGTCAGGAGAGAAAGTGACAACATCAACATTTGAAGAACTTGTTTTAAACATCTTCTGAAGGGGTTCAAAGCCCTCATCTCCCCTGTACCAGAATTTTAGCATTCAATCTGTTCTTGACAGAATCTGTCTCTGTCACTTCTTTTGAGTTCGAGAAATTTTATCGTATCAGAATTGAGTCCGAAACATGGCTTTATAGACCCCCTAGGTGGAAGAGCATCCCAGAACCCAGAAGAAACAGAACGTAGAATCAAATTTTTGGCCCTTCTGGATGAGTTCCAGCACAGTACCATTCCTTGCGTTTTTTGTGTTGGTTGACATTCACAGGTAGTCAAGATGATGAATTATCTTCCTGTGAGGCAAGATTTGCAAATTTTTGACCCTACAGGAAGAGAAATCTGAACTGGGGCACTCAGGTCATGTACTTCAAACAGCGGGCAACCCTGGGCAACCTGCTCTTGGTGACGTTGATTGAGTTGGGAGGGTTGGACCAGATGACCTCCAAAGTGTCCTTCCATCCTCAACCATTGAGGTTCTGCTAAGTTTTTGGAACATTACCTCTTTCCCTTCTGGCAATATTTCTGAGTGAAAAATCAATTTTTCCATGGTTTGCAGACCTCGATTGTCTGTTTATAGGGGGAATGATTGAAATGTGTATTATGTTTAGTCTCCTGAAGGGGTTATAAAAGGAAATAGCCCACAGGGGTCTTAGGCATTGATCTATTAAGTACCAACAAAAGTAAGGAATTTGTGGACATCTTTTAAAGTAGAAATTTAGTTACACAGGGGTTTTTTTTCTGACTGAATACTTATGTTTGTTGTGTTAAGGGAGGATTTTAAAAATTGGTCTTAAATCACAGTGCTGGTTCCACATGCATAGATCCTGGATGTCAAAGTCAAGTAATGGACCAACAGCAGAACAGGAATATACAGCAAAACTATCTAAGCATGCCACTGAGTTCTTTACTCACAGGATCCTGATGCTTTCAAAAACCATTTCCCTTATTTTCATCCTATTTATATGGTGTAAATCTAGAATAAACTATGTTGGTATCTGTGAGAGTGAAGGTAGAAGAGAACTTTTAACTAGCATGTCTTGTAAAGCAAAATTCAAAGGCAAAAAATGTATTAATAAATTTCTAAAATTTTCCCTGACATCTGTATGTGAATCAGTTCCCAGAGAAGCGAGTGGAATATTTTTTTTTGTTACATACGTGTTGAAAACACTAAAAGACAAGAGTGTTCTAATGGTAGTAGGAAGTATTAAAAATAAAAAAGTTTATTAACTTAAAAAAAATTAGTTACTTTGTATCTGCAGTGTAACACTGATGCATATATTAAATATAAATACTTTTAAATATATCAGTGAGCAAAACCAGCAGTACAAGGTACATAAAAGTAAAATGTATTTCTTTAGGGTAGTCTCCTGTATTTAAGATATAGCAAAATATCCTTTATTATATTGCTATAAAATATGTTGTTCAATTTGATTTAAATAGATCTCTGATCTCTTATCAAAACAAAACTCATATGAAGGAAAAAATTCTTAAATTTCACCAAAAAATATACAAGAATCAAGATTTAAGGGCTATAATTAGAGTAGATGCTAGCTGGTCACCATTAGCTGCTATTGATTTCTCTTCTTTCTCTGATTCCCTTGAATCCACTAAGAGTTTCTTTCTGAAAACTGCTGGTGGCTTCCTTGTTACTAACTTGAAGAAAAATTATCTCTTTCCCCCTGCCCCCCTCCTTGTTCAGCTCAACTTTTCTGCTTTTCTTACGTAATTTTCACTGATACAAACCATTTTTGGAGACATATTCTTCTTTGTCTTCATTCCATCAGCTCTCTGGAAAACCATTCTTTTAAAGTAATTAAATGTAATTAGTTCTTTCTTCTCTTATTATTTTTGTTCAATTCCCTTTAACAGATAAGTCTTCTTAACTATTTCTGATTAATTTCACCTTTCCAAATACAAATGCTGTTTGCTTTCGGTCATAAAAATACACATGCCTCTTGAATATGTAGCATAATGGTATATTAACCCTAAGTCTAGATGTTGATTGTTGTTAATTATTCTCAGCAGTCAGATATACTCAAGTTAATATAGTTTGATATGTATCTCTAGCTTACTAACATAGGACATCTCGTTCTCTATATTGTTTTTCAAAAAAAATTCTCTCAAATATAGTGAGTGACAGGCATATGTGTAGCTTTTTATTTCAACAGTTCTTTAAAACAATATCTTGTAGTTCTTTTTCCGACACTCGCTTTTTATAGAGTGTTTTTTTGAGCTAAGGAAAAGTGTAATACCATTAGTTTTCTAGGTATTTTGTTTCCTCTCTGCTCTTTCTTTGTGCTGCATCAACCAGGAAAATATTACCTTTTTTTTCGTGGTTTACACTGAGAGTATTTTCATGTAAATTCCTAGATTAAATTAAACCTATGGATCCTTCCTCTGTTTTAATCCTCATTATTGATTTATTAGTTCTTTAGTCAACTGTGTCCTCTCTCATCTTTGTAAATTCTGCACCTTTGTTCTTGGTCATAAACCATGTTGTACTAATACTTGTTTAATTAAAATCCATGAAAGTTCTATACTGCGTCTGTGGCAGACACATATTCTATTTTATGTTACCTCTGTCAACTCATAAATCTAGGGAAAGGTAGCTATTCTCCCTTCTGTTTTGTTCCTTTCACTAGAAATAATGTAGGGAGATGATTCTTAGAAATTTCTTCCGTGTATTTATTTCTTTAGACATGACATCCTACTGTTGCCCTTTCATTGATCTACCTGCAGAAAGCACATGTGCAGGCATGATGTTAAACATAAGCAACAGAAGCAAAGCAAAATTTAGAAGAAATTTGGAAAACAGAGGAAGGAAGACACTAAACCCATGAATTCCTCAATGTCTTTAATTTTGTATTTTAGTGACAAGAATGATCTCTGCACAGATGATTACAGTGAGTGAACTAAGAGCTTCTAAGTTTAATAATTTTGTCTGGTTTTTTAATTATTTTTTTAATTATTACAACTGACCAAAGACTATATTATACTTCAATTGCTCTTGAACTGAGCTTAAAATGTAACAGAAAGCCTTCCTATAACAAATTACATTGGTTATTGGTTGTTAAAAAGTAATTCTGCAATACATGTTAAAATTCAACAAATGTTTAAGGACATGACGTATCTTTTCACACAGTTGAGACAACTCAGTAAACATACATATGGTAATTAGTGCATTAAAACCATAAATTAAAATATAAAGCCATATTTGAAATATGTAATATAAATGTATCTTTTTTAGTATCTGCTAGCCATGTGTTTCTTTTTATATCCTGCATATATACATCTCTCATGAAACGCAGTGAAAATTATGCATGTTACTGTTATAATGCTAATCCAGAAATAGGCAGTAAATGCATGTTGCCCCTTACCTCCTGCCCCAGTAAAGTACTAAAAAACTTGTATAGAGCTTAGTAGTCTTTATATTATAGAGTTTCGGAATGAGTGAGCTGTTAGACATCTGCCTCTTAAGTGATCTTTAATTAAATAGTGTCTTTTCAGACTGAACTAATATTTCTCATTTAGTATGACTAAGGGCTCATTCCTGCATCCAGTTGAAAAATATATGTATCTTTCATGTAGATTTTATTAGCTTGTCAACCCACTGCCCACTCATTATCTCTGAAAATTCTCCCACTGACTTAAGATGGTTTGTCCAAGGTCCATCTTTGAAATAGGAACAACAGAGGGGAAAAAAACTGCATATGTACACGGAAGATAAAAATGAGAGTAAGTTGAAAGGAAAAAGGTAGTTTTAAATTCCCTGAAAGATACTCTACTGCCTTTGTCTTTATTTCTCTTATAATTCCTTCCTGTAAAGCACTAGTGAAGATATTATGAAACCAGAGTACAGACAAATCTGTTAGTAATTTGAGCACTGTTATACCTAACAGTAGCCTGTGGAACTAAACCTATGAGGAGTCTATCAAGAAGACAAGAGACATGCTCTTCATAGTTAGGCATGATGGGAAGACATGAGGTTAAATGGGAAGACACGAGGTTATAGGCGTAAGTGGAAATGAGAGGTTCAGACTCCATGTATAGAAAAACTTCTTCACCATGAGGATACTCCAGCACTAGATCAGGTTGCCTACAGAAGTTATGCTGTCTCTGTTCTTTGAATAAAGTCTGGTCTCAGATTTGAACCTTACTAAAGATGTCCTGAGTTTCTTCAGCCAGAATTATTCTACAATTGAATTTTCACAATGTCATCTATAAAACACTAGATGGAGTGGGCTAAAACCACTCCTTGTTATTGTCCAGGATGGCATTGGCTTACTCTGCTGCCAAAACAATGCAGTCACATGCTCAGCTTGCTGACAAAATTCCCAAGGCTTTTTCAACAGAGTTGCTGATCAGCCAGGCAGTGCCTGGCCTGGCCCCACCACTGAAGTTTTTTATTTTCCCTATTGCAGGGCTTTATATTTGTTCTTTCTAAATTTCATAAGGTTCCTGTCTGACCTTTCCTTCAGCATGTCTAGCTCCCTTTGGATGGCAGTCCTGCCCTTAGCATGTCAATTAGTCCTCCTAATTAGTCCTCTTACCTGCAGACTTGGAGAATGAGTACTCCTCTGTGTCCTCTAGGTAACCGATAAAGGTGTAAGGACAGATCCTTTATCCTTGAAGGTGTAAAGGTATGTCCCCGGGTAATGACACTTGCTGTTGGCATTTAGAAAGAGTACAGCCCATTAACCACTACCCTCTTAGACCAGTCACACAGCTATCTAGTTTCCACCCATCCAGTCTGTTATGTCCCAGCTTGAACAGAAGAATGTTGTGGGAGAAAGCATAGAAAGCCTTGTAAAAGCCAAGATAAGTACTCTCATCCATATATTCATCCACTTTATCACAGATGACAGTCAGATTGATCAGGCTGGATTTACCCCATAGTGGGTTGACTCTGGCTGGATACCAGATACCCACCAAAGCCTTCCACAAGTGGACAGGGGAGTGAAAATATAATGAAGCTTCACGAGTTAAGGACCCAGAGAAATCACTCACTGAAAACCGTCAAGGGCAAAACAGATTCTACTTGGAGATATCAATTGAATTTATTACCAACAAAATCAGAACAGGATAAGAAGAAGTAAAGTAAATCTTAAAGTCTTCTTTCACCCACCACTCTCTCCTTCCAAAACTCTACCTCCTTCTCCTTCAGCAGCTCAGGGCGATGAGGAATGGAGGTTACAGTCCATTCACCACATGTTGTTCCAGTCGCTGCTCAAGGAGAAATCATTCCCCTGCTCCAGCGTGGCATCTCTTTGACAGGAGACAGTCCTCCATGAGCTTCTCCAGTGTGAGTCCATCCCATGGACAACAGTTCTCCGTGTACTGCTGCAACCTTGGTCACTCTATCACTGAGTGCAGTCCTTCAGGCACAGCCTGCTCCAGCGTGGCTGCCCCACAGGGCTACAAGTTCTGTCAGGAAACCTGCTCCAGTGTGGGTTCCTCTCTCCACAGGCATGCAGGTTCCTGACAAGAGCCTGCTCTAACATGGGCTTCGAATGGATTTATAGCTTCCTTTCAGGCATCCACCTGCTCTGGCATGGGTCTCTCCCACAGGCTTCAGAAAGATCTCAGGCCCATTGTCCTCCGTGGGCTGCAGAGGGACAGTCTGCTTCACCACAGGCTGCAGGGGAATCTCGGCTTCAGTGCCTGGAGCACCTCCTCCTCTTCCTTCTTCACTGAGCTTGGTGTCTGCAGAGTTGTTCCTCTCAAATATTCTCACTCTCTTCTTCTTTGGCTGTAATCATATCTGTGCAATAATTTTTATTTTTCATTCTTAAAGATGTTATCACAGAGGTGTTACCACCATTTCTGATTGGTTCAGCCTTGGCCAGCAGCATGCCTGTCTTGGAGCCACCTGGCATTGGCTCTGTTAGGGAGCCAATCAGGCTCAGGGAGGAAGCTTCTAGTTGTTTTTCAAAGAACCCACCCCTGTAGCTCCCCTGCTGTAAAAACCTGGTCATGCAAACCCAATACAACCCTTAGTAAAATCATGTAGATTGTTCCCATGCACCCTGCTGTCCTTCATATGGCTCAAAATGTATTTCAACAGGACTCAGTCTGGGATTCTCCCAGAGACAGATCTGTGAGATAGCAGTTAGATAATCAAGCCAATATACTTGTATGTCGGTGTTAATTCAACAGGTGTGAATTTAGATGCTTTCAGTTTTACATCTTGATTGCATTAATGAAGGAATAGCTAAAGGTTTGGCTAGAGTATGTAGTATAACAAGCCCACAAACAATAGTTCAGCTGATTAATGTAATTTCTTCTGGTTTATCAACAGTCCTTAATTTTCTCAAGCACAAATACATGCTCTGTGGCACATTTTCCTTTAGCTACCATAGATTTTATATAGATATATGTTGAATATCAGTGGTGTGAGTGGTAGCAGACCTGCAAATGTCTCTGGATGTTTCACAAGAGTTTTTCCTTCTTGAACTGTGCAAATAAGTATGTTACTGTATGTTTCAAGTGTACTACACATACTGTTCTATGCTATATCCTTATCACTACAATAATTAATTTAAAGTGATGTAAGCATGATCTATGAAAGCTTTTATTTCTGGCAAAATGGTTTCACTCCTCTTTGGATCCTTATTAGTGATTGCTTGTGAATTTGCTGTTTCTGAGAGGGAATAATGTAGTGTATATTGACATTTTTCTGATGAAAATACATAAAGTATAGAATTACCATGAAGAAAGATTTTTTCCACCATATTACATTTTCTCCACAAAAACCTTCATACAGCATAAAAATATTCTAAGTTAGATGAATCAAGTTGTGAGATTAATTTTTTCTTCAACAAATTTGGTGAACTACATTTGCTTCTGATAACCATATATTCTGAAACAGATTTTCTTTATATATAGCTTGCTGTTACCTCAGCTGATTTCACATGGAGTCAGACTACTTTTCAATAGCTTGTATCTGTGACTTTGTATAGTTATGCCACTGCTGAAGTCAGATTTGCAAGCCTGAACCTTGTTTCTTTCAAAATCACTAACATACAGTAACTACAGATGACTGATAGTGTTGCAATGTCTTAAAAGCGAATAAAAAATTTTGGAGACTGGAAGTTATTTTTGTTGTTAAAGTTCTTGAGTTTGGCGCTTTTTTCTTTCATGAACCATGTAAAAATTTAGGGCCTCAAGTTCATCATAGTTTTATTAAATGAGCAACCTAAATTCACGCTTAGCAACAAAATTCATTTAAATATCCAAGCACAGATCTACAGTATAATAAATTTAATATCTGAAATTATGGCTGTGGATTCTAGACATCTGTTATTTTCTTTGCTGTGAGGGAGTGAGCTGTTAAGAGACAAACTTTTTTGCATATTTTAATCTGCTTGTGGTAGAAGTCTGATTAAAGAAGAAGAGGACAGGAGCACATACAGTTTGGGCAGCATCCTGCTTCTGGAACAGGATCATGAAGGCTTGTATTGAAACCAGAACAAAGCTGCTTACGTGAATGTGCTACTCACAAACACTGCCACTGAGCTCTGTGCTGAGGAAGCTCTTAGTCATTAGCCATAATCCATCTATCTCCATCCTTGACCTATTCTCAAAACTGCGCATTATACAGCAATGTTTCTAAATCTAGGCATGTTAGATAGCAATCTCCTAAGTATTTTGCAGTGGAAAAAGAAATCTTAACGTTAGAACCCTTCAGTTTGATATCTTTTACACTGATCTTTCACAACTCAGCTATACTGAGTTGGCTTTGCCCTGTCTGAGGGTTGCTGCTTTTCCAAGACAAATGACATGTTTAATGAAATGGTTAATTTTCCTTCTCGTGTCACAAGAACTTCAAATTTAAATTTGGCATTTTAAAGACACAAACGTAATTGAAGTTGTTATTCCATGCTGTACGTGAACTTGAGGTACCTTTTCCATTTCAATAGGAACTGAAGTTGGACACTGTTTTACTATGCAGCAAAAGAGAACAGTAAAGGCCCAACTGAAGTGAGTATATGGAAGTTATGCATAACATAAAAAAAATGTATTTGTAATTGTGAACATATTTTTTGTACCAATTTTCAGTTTTATATGATCTTGTGTAAAGGAGAGTGCTTGAAAGCAATTTTTAAGTCAATATGGTCATTCAAAACCAGCCACCTCTCCTCAAAAACACTAGATCAAATATTTTATTGCAAAGCTTATAAAAACTTTGTGTTGTACTGGAATGATTAATCACAATTAAGTATCTACTCACTGCATTTCCGTGTTTTGATCCATATTTAGTAACTCAAGGCTCAAATTATACTAGGACTGAATTCCTTCCCTGAGAGAAAAAGAATCTCTTGAAATCAGTGTTTTAAAGGGAAAGCAATATATTAAACATGGGGGACTAAAGCCAAGTACTCGACATGTACTACAATGAAGCTGCTGTTTGGAAAGATATTTATAAGGTTGATTACTGGATGTGAATTTAAAGGCTAATGTGTGTGATACTACACCTCTAAGAACACACTATTCCAAAGTTATAGAAAAATTGTTGTTTCTTTTGGTTTTGTGTGCATATGAAGAGAGTTGAATGGATTTTTAATAGGTTTTGAGCTTGTTAGAGATCATACAACTACATCAAACTGAAATTTCAGCTATGAATGCCTTTATATCACCTTCTGTTGCATTACAAAACATAAAATTGCAAGAAGGAAGAATGGATACAGGTACAAAACAAACAAAAAACGCTGGTAAATGTTTTGTATTTCCAAACTTCTGTGGATTTATTATGTAAAATTATTACCAGTATGCTAAATCTCATCTAAATTGCCTGAAAAACCCTTCCAAGCTGAAGTATTTTAGTGTCATATACCAACAAAGTGAGTTTAAATGGGTCATTATAATTCACCAAACCATCAGATTCCCAGCTGATGTTCTGAGGCTAATGTGGCCATTCAAGACTTGGTGAAGATGAAAGTTTGACAGTGTTAGTACTGCTTAGAAATCTGCCAGTGTTTCAGAGGAAATTCTTTTTGGTCAAGACAAATTGTCATTAAGCACACTGAGAACCTGTCAGAGAAAGTTCGATCAGCTCCCTTGTTCTGTGTCTTGCTAAGTGGGAGGCATTGGCACAAAGACATCAGTTTCTATGCCATTGTTACTCAGGTTCCTCTTTTTTTTTTTTTCCTCCCCATGAGTAAATCTGCTGGGTTGTTGCTGCCCTCAGAGAGGTTCCGAAACAGGTGTTGGAAGAAAGCGGGGGCCCAGGGCATCACTGGGAGCAGCAAGGTTCGCGAAGGTATCTCGGCAGGGACGGCGGGATGGAGGCTGGCGAGCCGGGCACGGCGGGCAGCTGCTGAAGTAGCTCCAGGGCGCGAAGCCGGACACTGGGCTGGCCTTGTCGGGGGACGGCGGCTCTTGGGGACCGGCAGAGCCGCGGCAGCGAGGGAGCAGCCCCTCCCGGCCCCTTGAGCCGCGGACTCCGGCGGTGCAGCTCCCGCGCACCTGCGTGGGAGCC
>WEIV01021712.1:87755-109550 GCA_013390005.1 Calyptomena viridis | reverse complement strand
GCAGGCGGCGGTGTCGCCGCCGTCGCTGGCCGTGGCCCGGCCGGATGGCCGGTCCCGCGGCTCCCCAGGCTCTCTCGCATCCCAGGGCCGCACGTTCCCTTCGGCCGCATCGCACTGCAGTAAGTTAGCGAGTCGCTGGGCGGCCGAAGTGGTCGCAGCCGCGGAAGGGGGGGCCGTGGTGCACCGATGTGTGTCTGAGCGCAGTGAAGGGGCTAGGCTGAAAGTTGTAGCTAACCGTGCTGTATTGAATTTGTTACGACGCGTCGCTTAGATTTCTAGTTGCTGCCAGTTTGCTTCGTTGACCTACATCACTTTGCTCAACCCCAGCCAATGTCCTGATGCTGCCCCTGATAGCTGGGTTCAAAACGGTGAAGTGTGAGGCATCCGCTGTGGATGCGAACACAGCGAGGGCAGGAAACAAAAGATGCAACTGCAAACTTACGCTTTAAAGGCTGGTCCTCTTAAACTTTGCATATGGATATGACAAGCTTTTTTTTTTTTTTTTTCCCCCCGGTGACCCAGTGTTCTGATTCATTTTTTGAAAAGAGGAATGCATGTGAGTGCATTGTGAGTATCCTGTTTTGGAAATGGATTAAAGGGTTTTTTTGTATCATAAGTATTTCTTCTCCCTAGCTGAACAAACTGTAGGGGTTTCAGTAGTCCATTCTGTTTGACTGTCTTTGTACGAATTTAGTGACAACTATATTAATTTTCAAAACCAGTTTTGTCTGGTTCATGTGAGTTTAGAAAAAAGATGGAAAGCTTATAAAATCTTATCATAAAAAGACAATGCAACAGGATGGGGAAACCCAGTAATTGAGCAGGACAAGTAGTCTTTTTAAGTTTTTATAAAAGCAACTCAACGTTTCCTACTCCCATTTAGGTCAAATGACCTAATGGAGCAAGGTAATAGTCGTTCTTTGCACTTGAATGGTATGATGCGCATATTTAGAAAATCATTATACATCCGGAAAAAAAAATCCATACTAAGAACCTAATAGGCATTCCCAAATGACTGGACTTGTGCCGTGTTTTATGGATAAAATGACAGGATATAAGTCCCTCGTTTCTCCCCAAAGTGATAATATGGCATTGCTCAGAGCCTGAAATGCCTGGTACAGCAGGAAAACAAGCATCAAGAAACATGGGGCATCACGAAGCAGCACTTACCTCCAGGGGCTTATGTTGTCTCTTGTTCATTTGTCAAGCTAGGAGGACTTTGTTGTTTATCATGGCAGGGTAGGCCTGGAACAATTATTCAGCAGTCTGAAATGTTTGTGGAGCAATAAGTTTTACGCTACGGGTTTGAAATATTTGGGTCCAGTTTTGTTAATCTAATTTAAGTACCTCCAAACAATGGAAGTTGCTGCTCTTAAGCAGGTTTAGGAAAAATTACACTTTCTTATGTTTGTTTTGGAAGAAGAAATGTATTTGAATTGTTGCTTACAAGCTGGAGTCATGTTTTCTAAACACCTAGAGGTGTCTTGAACATTCAAGGTGCAGTGTTCAGTAGCGATGTGTGAATGAACAGATATTTTTGAAGGGTTTATGCAGTTTGAAAGTAATAAAATTAATAATTGTTTTGAAGAGCACTAGACGTCAGTTTTTACTTACAAGGAGGTTCTGCAGCATTTCTGCTCTGCAACTAAGTGTCATGCAGGTGTCACTTTTTTAGAGGTCTAGATACCTCTTGGCAGTGGAATGAGATCACTGGAACAGGAATGAAGGGAATGCTAGGAGAGTTGTAGGAAACCTGTTAGAGCAGCATTTTGATAAAGCAGAGTGTAAATAGCACAACTGGGAATAATTATAATAGTAGGTTAATACTGGAAAACTTCAGTCATTTGGCTTGGTAGCTGGACTGAACTTCTTTTGCTGTGTGTGTGTATGACCGCAGCATTGAGTTCTAGTGAATGGTTCATGGAGAATGAAAGATAATGGTTTGAAGTCATGCTTTATATTAAATGTAATAAAAACTAACAGCATATAGCATAGAATCATGGAGTATCACAAGTTTTAAGTGACCTGTAAGGATTATAGAACCCAATTCCCTGCTCCTCACAGGACTACCTAAAACTAAACTGTGTGATTAGGAGCATCGTCCAAATGCTCCCTGAGTATAGATGATATATGATGTGTCATTCTCTTGGAATTGTTATGACCTTTATTAGATCATTGATAAGTTAAGCCTCCCTCATACAGTTTGAACAAGTCTTTTAAAAGCCTTGATTATTTCTGATGTTTCCTTGGTTAAAGTTAATTTTGTTTCAAAGAGCACTCTACATGATGTCTATATTCACAGTGTATCTTCTTATCCCGTGTCGTGGTGAGAGTTGTGAATTAAGGTAAAAAGTGTATGAGGAAACATTCCTATCTGTATCTGGAATTATGGAAGAGCAGTAACAATCAGAAGGGCGTGGGTTACAGAAACAACAGGTCTTATTTTGTGGTTTGGTGTGCTGGAGCAGAAGAATTTCAGCCAGACTTCTACCTGCGGGAAGGAGGAGGTACTTGTGAAAGACATTTGTTTATTTTAAAGTTATGATAAAGTTCTCCCAGTGAAATCTGGGGGACATCAACAGAGTGCAGTGTTGTTGAAGAATAGGATGCTGGCCTCCTGAAAGCGTTATCCCATCTCCCTGATTCTTGTTGCTAGCAAATAAAGTTTTCAGCCTACTTCAGAAGTTCTCAACTGAGGTTTGCACTACTGTCTAAAGTGAAAAAATAAATAAGTAAAATATAGTGGGCCTTGGTCTGGATGTAATTTCCAATTTTTTTTACACTTGTGCAGCAAAAAATCTAGGTCTTATTCTAAAGGAATTATAGCATTTCACAGCCAGTTTAACCAATATGAGATGGTATAAAAGGTTACAAAAATCTTTCTGTGACAACAATTCCACATAAAGCATCTCTTGACCTTCAGTTGTGAGTTTCTTCACTTAGTCTATTGTTTCCTATGGCACTTACAAAATAATTAGTAACAGTAATGGTAGACTTAGGGCAATTACTTGTCCAGAATTTTAGTTTTTCATTACAGTATTTTATTAATAATTTTCTCTTTGGGGACTACTTTTACAGCTAAACCAGATAATTCACAGTACTGCAGGAAAGCTGAAGAAGTGACATGCTGGGTCACTGAGAAGAGTTTGCTGTTTGTAGTTATTTTTAATACCTTGTCTACAAGAGTGAAAAAAGTGAAATATACCTTTATTTAGGTTAATTTAGGAAACTGAGAAGTAAATATTTATTTATTAGTTGGAATTGACATGAATATTTGTCCCCAAACACCCTGTAAAACAGCTTTGTGCAATGTAGAACACATTTTCTATTTTAATTGTTTCTGAAGAAAATGGGAAATTTCTCCAAATAATGTTTGCAGCAGTTTAGCCCTGAGGGGATATAGTTCCTCTGCCACAAGTTTAAAAGCTTAACAAATGTAAGTATTTGGAGGCTGTTTAATTATTTCTTGTCCAACCCCTTAATACAAGTTTGGAATGTAAACCTACAACTCTGACACTATTGTTTTGGCCTAAACGATTTTTTCAGAAGTAAATAATATAAAGACAAGCAAAGTTGTGGACATGTTTGTCAGTTCTGTGTTACTAATTAGACTTTCAGTGGTATGGACCCCTTAGCTTTTTATTTTTAGATAATATTTGTTGTTTACCATAGTAAAATGTAATGAAAGTGACATCAATGGATCTTTTTTTACGCTGGCAGAAGTATTTAGTTAGTACAAATGCCATGAATTATTTAATCTATTTTTTAATTTGGTTTTCAGCCACAGTTTGATAACTTGGTTTGAAATTATTGTGATTTTTTTTATTAGACATTTAATGAGATATCTAGTGTTCGGTAGTTGTAATCTAGCTCACTCTAGGCCTTGCAGTAGGAACAATCTCAATAGAATGGAAATTTTAAAAAAAGTTAGTTGCACTATGCACATCCAACTCTGTGAGCCTTCTGCTATGACATGGTGCTTCACTTCCATTTTGGGTTGCATTGTGTGATATTAGGAAGCATTCCAATGTAGTCGTGTTTAGTCAGGGAATGTGGAGAACTCACACAATTAATAGGAACTTGATTTTCTTTTCTTTTGTCTTTTAAAGTATGTTGTGTAAAGTAAAAGCAACTAGTAAAATTCATACTCGTTGGTCTGAGTTTGTTACTGGTTGGACGCTTCTGATGTTTACAGTGGTTTGAGTTTGGAAACTACCTGAAATCAATCCTGAACACTGTTTAAGTATATGTGGCTTTTTCCTGCAGTTACTTATTTGTATGTTTGTGGTCTTAGAGGGTCGACCAGCTAAATTTAAGTAAAATAGAAAAATGGCAAATAGTAAGGCAGCTGTTTCAGCCAAGGAAAGAATGGTGTGAAATCAGTAAGTTTTCTTGTCTTGTCTTCTGAAAGGAAAAACAGTGTTTTCTTGTAAATTTGGACTGTAGAGATTATGGCCTAGACATAAGTAGTATGAACCACTCAAGAGTCATGTTAATTTTTTTCCAGTGGTGTCTTTTGCCTCTTTAATTGTGGATTTTCTGATGTTTGCTGCATGAATTAATGAATTAGTCAACTGAATGGTAGGTAATATTATGTCAGAAGTAGGTTTTAGGAATGGGGGAAAGAAAAAAGAGAAAAAAAGAAAAAGATATAACATTTAATAGACCAATAAATCATACTGAAATAGATGAAAACTGAAAATTATGTAACTAGGATGCTGCTTCTTTACAGCACTAGAATTTTTTACTCAATACTTTACTTTGTCTATTTCTTTATATTTTGATAATTTAGTCATCATTTAGAGTTAAAAGTTTTGAAAATGTTAAAAATATACATTAATGGATATAATGTCTCTTCTATTCAGTATCTAAATACCATCTGGTTACCTTCTGTCTCTCCTACTACTGCTAATGGAAAGTCAAAAGCACCTGCTGGTGGAAATTTTAATTTTAAGATGAGCATCCTTTATAGGTCAGTTGAAGTACATTGTGAATGTATCCAGGTCTCTCATTTCATTATAAAGGGTGCCTGACTGGGATGACTCTTTCACAGTTTAAAGTCTAATTTTAAGGCTGAGATAAATTATTTCCTCGGGTATTTTCTCAACTAGAAATGTAAGGAAGAATTGAACTCCTTAGAATTCATCAAACCTTCTCCACACATTGCTGAATATAAATACAAAAATAAAATAATCTTAAAACAGTAGTTAGTAAGAATGGGACACATTAAGTTAAATATCAAAGGACCTATTTTTAAATGTATCTAAATAAACAAGTACTTCTGTAGCATTTCTGTTTTTCTTCATGTCCCAAAAACATGACTATGGTATGTTTTTATCAAAAAGTCTCTGCCCTAGTTCCTTATGGATATAAAATATTCCAGTAACACTCTAGTGGAAAATAAAATCACAGAGTTTTCTAAAAATTCTGGATTTACTTTGAAACTATGAAGCCCTATTCAGGCAATTAGGTTTATTTTTTTCTAAATGTCACACACATTGAAAAACTATTACATCTGTTAACAGATGTATCTTCATATGCTGTTGTAAATTTAAAATTATATAGTAATGCAATGACTTCTGCTCAGGAGGGGCAGTGGGTCATTTTGCGTGTTTTTACTTTAAAAGCACTAATGAAAATGTTTGTTTAAACAGGCTGACAACTTCTATGTCAAAGAATTCAGACCTTCGAAAGCATATGATCTTTTGTATAATGAAGCTTTAAAACTGTGTTGCCCTTTGTTAGGCTTAGTGGTGTTGACACAAGCATTACTTTATAAAAGTAGAATGGCTAAAGGAATCCTGGGGAAACTCCCAGCTTTGAAGATTAGGTGTTGATAAAAGCAGTATATTACTCTAATAAGAATATTCTTTTACTTCCTCTTTAAATTTAAAATTCCAAGGGGTTACTTTGTGTTCCTCACATAGTAAAATATCATATTCAATAATGAAATCTTTTGCCTTTGTGAATTCAAAAGTGACTTGTAGAAAAGCTTCATATTCTGTCACAGGCTGTTTCCTATAAATAGGCACCAGGAAACTAGAAAACCAGCTTATATAAATGTTTAATATATTTTTCAACCTTGTATTGCACACTACACCAGTGTGGTGATTTTTACATATCTCTGTTGGTGTTGAAAAAAATAGTCTTGATGGATTATCCAGTACTTGTATCTAGTGGCTTCTCCAATGAACAACAGGAAGTTCAAGTCTCTATTAAGTTTTTTTTGCGTGCCCTTATTCAGGTTTGGTGGGCTGATGAGGTAAGGGGAGGTCATTTGTCAATGACAGAAGGATTTGTAGAATCTCACAAATACAATTCCAACTAACAGGCACATATTCAATCATATTTCAGTATGGTTAAAAGAGCAGATACCTGCAGAGGAAACTAGTAAGAACATATGAGTCATATAAAAGATCTTACACTTTTAAGAGCACTCCTTCAGTATTTGGACCATACTCCCTCTGACTTTATCATAGTTCAGGACACGTTCCTGATTGATTCCATTCACTCAGTGAAGTTTTTTCATTTTAGTGACTTTCTTTAGCTGGAGAGCATTTTGGAAGAGGTGATCGCTTACCCTTTCAGTATCTTAATATGATGATGTATCGAGACAATGAATTCTGCATGATTACTCCAGGACCCTAACTAAAAGGATAACTACTGCTGTGGGGGTGGAGTAATGCTTTCATCATCAAGAAACCTTGAAAGTTTCTGTAATTTGTCCTTAATTCATCTACCACCTTAAAGTAAAATGAAATAAAAGCATTCTTTTCAAAATCCAAAATAAACTCCTGTGGAACATGGGCTTACAATGACAGTAGTTGTAGAAGTGAAAAGCATTCTTGCTTTGTTTATTTGTACTAAATTCAGATCAAAATCTATGTATTTTGACAAAGTGCAACTCCTTATATTTGCCATGAGGTCATGCTCTGATTTGTCTTGCATTATTTACATTCTTGGCCAGCTTTTACTGGAGAGCATCACAAGCAGGAAAAGTTTGCCAACTCTTGTACATATTTCTTGGCATGTTCTGCAGTTTTCATTCAGATTCAAATGTTTCATCCCTTTCCTAAGTAGAGTTCTTTAATTTATTCAGAAAAAGTTTTGTTACTCCTCCCCTTGTCTTGTTTACTTCTCTCGTTCTTTGGAAATGCAAATATGTATTTGGCAGAGCAGGTGCCATCTCTTTTAAGCTATGAGCAAATTATTAACCTATGAAGGAATAAAATGCTGCTCCTCTCCAGGGAACTTGATGCGTGTATCCTAATATGAAGATCTTGGTGCTCAATCTTGTGTTTTCATATCTACATGTATGTTTCATATTAACATATGAATATGAGTCATGGGTGTAGATCATTATTGCATGTTGATATCAAAATTGATTTTCATTAAATTGATTTTCATTAATTGTTTTCATTAAATGTTTGAGGGACATTTTGACAGTTACAGAGGTGTATTGAACCTGTATAACTACTTTCTTTATAGAATCTAAATGTCTCAAACACTCACTTGAAGCCTACTGTACGTACTACACTCATTTAAATGTGTTAGGGATATGCAAGAAACGGTGAGGCTGCTTAAAGAATAGTTTCTTGTGCGAAGCACAAACTTTGGAGAGATTTTGAACTGCTCAAAAATCAAGCAGCTAAAGGCAGAACAGATGTTGTGATGATTTTCAACCTGTGGGTGTTGTAGAAGAGAACATAATACTTAGTCTTACCTTGTCTTCAACAGTGTTGTCATTGTTTCTGCAGATTTAACACAATTTCAACTGAGTATTTCTTTCTTATGATAGCCTAATGGAATTCAGTAAGGGAAGGGAAAGAAAAACAGTTCATGACAGCATAACCTTTCTGTCTTAATACTTTAGATGCTCCATAATACTCTTAAATACCTTAACATGCATGTAAACAGCATGATGAAGACCTTAAACATTGCCACAAAGTTTATCATGGAGAAGTATCTTACGTATAGATGGATTCTTTTGAAGAGTTGATAATGCAGAATACATTCTTCAATATCATTGCTGTTGGATTCTGTACATGACAGCAAGCACAATTATAACTAAAAGGGATGTTTCCATTAGTTATTATCTAATTATTTTTTTAAAACTATACATGTTGCTGGTAAAATCTTTTGGTTGTATGCCCCTGTGTTTGTGGGAAGTATGTGTCCTATATGTGGCAAGTGAACATCCACATTATAGAATGTGGTAAACATGATAGCATTTACTCTTTTATTTTGTTTTTTTTTTGTTGTTGGTGGTTTTGTTTTGGTGTGTGGTTTTTTTTGGAGTGGGTTTGGGGTTGTTTTTTGTGTGTGTATGTTCCTTCCACAGGAAAAAAATACTTATTATTAACCAGTCTGGACTTTGTGATATTTGTGGAGTCATATTCTGCACATTGTCCTTAAAGTTCCCTGTGGCTTATTTATGTCCTTGTCAAGACAAGGCACTATTAGTTGGGCAGGTGAATGGGATCATTCATCCCTTTTCTCAGAAGTGTAAGAATAGCTTTACTATTCTTATGGGACAATATAAGAGTAGATTGGGCATCCCCAAAGCATTCCTCCAGGCTCCAAAACTCTATATGCATTTATTGTTTTACAGATATCTGCGATAGCCCATTGTTTCATTTTGAAGCTGGAAAAATTCTGGTGTACTCTTATTCTTTATAAGCAGGTTGCTTCATCTTTTTTTCTCCTGTTTTTCCAATTACAATGTGATCAATTTGAAAATCCACGAAACACTGTATATTATTCAAAATGCAACTGTATCAGGGATATATACAGTAGAATAAATTGTTGTATTCTCTGTTCCTTTCTGAATACTTTTGTCTTTGAATGCTGCTGAGAACTGATCTGATATTTTCTAATTATAATTCTAAAATTTTATTTTATTTCTGAGTGATAACTCATCACTGATGAGCTCACTGTTCATCACTGTAAATGTATTGGTAGGATATTTTTTTTCCTATGTTCATTACTTTGGATTCATCAATACTGAGGTATATGAAACTATTCCAGTGGGAAGAGGAGGATTACATTAGCAAGCAAGAGAAAGGAGAGTCAGGCTGTTAGGGGATTTGGTACCTGTATTATACCTAAATTCTGTTTTGACTCTAAATCTTTTCCTGTATCTGTGCTTAAAATCATTATGGTGTTTGCATTAAATATATCATTGGTACGGATGTAATAACAACTAGAATAATGACTTGATAATCCATTGGAAAACAAAACACATAATGAACTTGAAATTATTTAAAAGATGCACTTTGTACCAGTCTAATGTATCACACCTCTTGCATAAATTTACTAATTTAAAGAATTATTAGAAACAAAAATGTTTTAAAAATATTTTTGAAATGTTTAGATTTTTTTGGTTTTCTGTTTTCTAGTCTTCTAACCTTAACCTAAACCAAAATATTCTGCTGTGTAATACATAAATACTTGGACTTCGTTAATTTACAACATAGGTGCGTATATATAAGGATGCATACCTTCTGCATAAATTTATATTGAATATATGCTGAATATGCCAGCAAATATTGATTTTGTGAACATTATTAAGTTTATAGTTGTCAGAAGGTGTTATTAGTTATAGGAATTGAAGTTTTAGTTAGAGAAAAAACATTCCTAACCAAGTGACTAGCCCTAGCTGGCATCATGTTTAGATCTGAATGAAGTCTAAAACATGACAGAGATACTGTTCTTTATCTAGATCATATGTCCAACAGAAATGCACTTTGTAAGTAGTTAGTGTTATGTGTGTGCATATATTGTTACCAGATAATTGACTTTATATTACAGTATTATTGCTATTATTTTAAAAAAATCAACATCACCATGTTAATCCTCTTTTAATATGGCAGTGGGAAGTGGAATAGTTTGCATGGACCGCCATGTCTAGTCATTTACAGCCTCAGGAAATATGTTAGATGCTTTATACGGATTGGGATTCACTGAAAACCAATTTTGCACACCCTTACTGGAAGCTACAGAATATCTCCACGCAGTCTAAAACATAACTTAAGGTTTATAATACAAGACAAAGTTATTAAACGAATAATGCTAGAAGAAAGAGGACGAAATACTGAGATAATTTTAGTTTAGAATAAAATGTAATACTTTGGTCATGCTTGTATGTCTTCTGTGCTCATCTGTCATAAGTTTTGAAGGTTTGGTATTTTAAATATAGAAGAAGGTGGAAATAATATTACATCTTGATTTGTGTGACTGTTCACACTGTGAGTCTGTTACCAAGAGTTGTTCTTCTGTGGATTTGGTGATCACACTTAATTGAAAACAATATATTTCCCATGAATTATTCTGTATGAACTACTCATCATTTTTTATAATGCTTATAAATAATAGAGTATATAGTGTGGCATTACATAATTTCTTTTGTTCTTGTAGTAGAAGTTAGTTTTTGACGTTATGTGAATCTAAGAGAAATGTTGTCTGATATTTCATAGCTAGTCTGACCTAATGAGAAACTGGTGCCCCCTGTTAGGTGTACAGTAAAAGAATTTACATTACAAAGAAATTTAAGCAATTGTAGCTCGGGAAGATATGTATTTAGTAATAGCCACTGAAATTTTCTGGGCTAGTAAAATTAATGAATACTGAGTGCTATCAAATGACTTTGTTAGTCTGTAGATTTGAACTTAAGAAGGTAATATGATAAAGCAATGGAATGGTAAATGAGGAAGGCTGATACTGTCAGACTCCTGTTACTACTCCTTTTATAGTTTACTTGTTTTGGATATACTGAGATATGAGCAATGTTTCTTAAACTTTGAAGTTCTGATGAAAAAGTGATGTATAGCAAAAACTAATTCAACATAATAGTTACTGTTGAGGTGTGATCTCTGGTATTGTGGGATTATTTTCTGTTTATTTTCTCTAAACTGTCTTTGTCATGGTCCTCATAGATGCATGGAAAGCATATGTAGACACTTCTAACCTACTCATACTCTGAGGGAGTTACATTAGACTGTGATGAATTCATGCTCTGGAACTGTCAGTGACCTTCGTTCTGCATGTGGAGTTCCTGCTGACATATGTGGGACTCATGTGCAGATCGGGGCACCTAGTTCCCAAGAGAGGCTTCAGACAATTTGCAATCAGTAACCTGGGAATTGGTACTGAGCTATATTTGAACTGCCCCACTGCAGTCATGACATCTAGTTTCAGTTCTCCAAAGTGAATGAAGATGAGTGGAGCTGATATTTAATAAGTTTTGCAACCATCCAGTCTTTAGTTGATTTTTCTCATAATGGACTTGCACAAGGGAGAAAGTGCATGTGCAGATGTAGATATACATTCTTTTTAATACAAGAAAAAATACCTGAACTTTTTGTATTATTTTTCTGTTTGTTTGGACCTTGTTCTATTGAAACAGTGTTTTTAATTCCACTTTCTAGAAATGTGTAAAATATATACATGAATTCCCTAGAGAATTAAAATTTCAGTCATCAGTTTCCAGATACTGCCCTCTGTCCTAGATTGCTGTTGTTTCTGTACACTGCTCTATATGGCTATCAGCTATACATTATACAGTAGTTTTTCTTCTGTTGCATAGATGCCATGGTGGTAAGAGTCTCAGCAATATGGAAACACGCTAATATATTAGAGAATAGTAACAATTATGTATTTCTTATGCTACATGAAAATACGTATTCAGTCATACACGGAACTAAGTCTTGTAAAATAAAAATGTTAGTATATGCGTGCAAACCTTTTCCAGTCAGTGAAGTGTGCATCAGAAGGTGAGCTCAGCTTAAAGTTACTCCCCTTATTGCCCACTCTTTTTCATAGCATTTTGGAAGAAATTCTTGTTATGCTTCCTAAAACAGACTACTAAAAGAGCAGTTGAGGAAAGTTCTAACCATATCAGTCTTATACCTCACCTTAGTATTCTCTGACTGCCCCTACAGCCCCATCTTTTGCATCTCTGCTGCTGCCTTCTGACTTTCCTCAAGTGTCCTTGAGCTGTTTCCTGGTTTTTCTTTTCCACTCAATGTTGATAATGCACTCCAGGGATTAGGAACTCTGAAGGTGGGACCTGCTTGGGCTGACCTTAAATGGTGATAAGGCACTGCTAGTGGTGACTACAGTGGAGGCAACTGCAGTAAAGAGAAAGTGAATTTCTACTCCACAAGTCAGTTATTTTGCGGGGTTTGGTTGGGTTCTTTTTTTTGTTTCTTATCTTAGTTTTTCTCATTATTGTTGTTTGGTTTTGGGGGCGTTGGTTTGTTTGGGTTGTGTCATGTGCCTCTGTGTGTGTCCCTGTCCGTCTGTATCCCAAGTACTGGGGAAAGTTAGGGAGAACTGATGCGTCTAGGAAATGAAGGGGAAAGAGACAGAAACTGTTATAATTTATTTTTTCCCCTGGATAATTATTGCCTTGAAGAGATGGTAAGAGCTTTTTTCCCCCTCCCTTCTGAAATGGAATTCCAGTAAAAATTGAATATGTTTTAATGTGTTTGATTTAATTCTGTATTTTTTCTTTCCATTTCTGTAGACATCTGGTTTGGTTCCTATAGACATGATAGAGAGGGTAGGCAGTTTGCTAGTATTCTGTTACCAGTGGGCAGGCACTGACAGGATTCTAATATGCACAGTCACACTTGATTTGCATTTTCTTTCAGAGTGGATTGGGTGTACTTCTGTATCAAAATATTTACTTTCCCACTCAGGATGATTACAGCAGTTAGTGATATGTGAAAAGTCAGTCTGCTCTTCTATTTACTGAGAGCTGTGGCTAAAATTTACATTGTGTAAAAGTGAGCAGGTCCTAGGCAAAGATGGTCAGGAAGGAATGGACTGTATTATTTGTATAAATTGCACTTTGAGAATTTCTTCTTCAGAGAGCCAAAGTGTGACAGCTAAGGATGGTTTGTGAGAGCAGATAACAGATTGACTGCCAGAGCCAAGCGGAAGGAGAAGTTGGTAGGAACAACCAGACACAAATAAAATCTGTCACTGTCTACTTCCCCCTGTCACCCCCCCTCCTCCTTTTGTGTGTGTATGTGTGAGAAAGATGTTTAGAATCATTTTTCTGGATAAAAACACGGTGGTAAATGGTCCTGTGTGTTTGAGAGATACTCTGGAAATGCTGTTGTGTTTTTTAGGAGAACCTGTTGACCTGAATGGAAACCTGGTGACCACATGCTGTTCATGCAGAGCAGGAAAACTGCACCTAGTGATAGGTCCTCGTGTGCTTGATGGGTCCTCTTGAGGCACAAGACTGTGAGAATGGGAGGCGGAAGATTCAAGATGGGCACATTCCTCCCGAAGGGTGAGAGGAGCCAGGACAGCTTGCAGTCTGCACGCAATGTGCAGTGGCTTTGGAATAGGTAGAGCAATATTATGTTTGAGGGCATAAACTAAGCCCTTGGTGGATTCCAGAGCCTAAGAGAAACAAACAAAATGTTGTTGCGAGTGAGCAAGATCCACTTAGAGAGATGTCAGTGGTGCTCAGAAGAAAGAAGCGCGCTGGGATCAAGCATAAGTTGGAGGCTCTGATATCCAGGAGGTGTCAAGGGTTCTCTGGCAAGGGAAAGAAGGATGTGTCTTCATGTTGATGTTGCAATTGCTGTCATTTCATATCAAGTTAGAAATTTTTTATGATGTTTTGCATCTCACTTTTTTTTATTGCTAGTATTCCAGTTTGGACCTATTTTGACATGCACATCATCTGCTTGACTAAAGCCATTCAAAATATAAAAAAAAGAAGCTCCATTACGTCATTCATATTCAAACAAATCCAAACTAAACCAATCCCAAACCCAGATCACTCATGTGAAGTGGTATTGCAAAGCCAGTGACATCCTATGTGTGCTGTGAGGAGGGTGGAGGTTAGTAATTATAAAATACCCAGAAGGCATGTTGAATCTATCTATATCTGTAAAATATGACTAACAAATACTAATAATCTAAGAGCATTGGTTATGCTATGGAAACATTGGAATTCCTAGATAATAGCAATATAATAAAATTTATAGAAGCTTTTGTCCTAATTGTGAGTCAGACATGAGATAATATGAAGCTGTACTGATGCAGAAGGTTATTGTTCTTTTGAAAGGAGTTTCAGATGACTTCACCAGGGAATTTCTGAGGATGTTCCTCCGTGTATCTGTTGTAAAGTAACAACTCTGGTGCAATGTAAATAAGGATTGTACACTTCTTAATATCAAGTATTTGTTTTGGACTTAAATCAGAACTTTATGCTTGCTTTAGTGTTACAGAGATCTCATTTTTAAAACCAAGTGAACAATGTAAGTTGTGGTGTTTTTGCAGCATAGAAATTTATAGTCGCACATTGTGTCAGAGAAATGGTCTTAAAAGAAAGTAGACAATAACAAGATATGACAATATTTTCTTCTGTTCTTGATATGCTGTAGAGCAAGCAGGTGAAGTGCATCTAAGGTATGTATCGTGATGAAATCATAGTGTTGACAGAGTAAAAGAAAGGTTCACCTCCTTCCCCCAACCTGTGGTTCTTTGTGTGGCCGTGGCATCTGCACTGTTTGCAGTGTATCCTCTATAAGGACTGAGATGACACTGGTCAAATGTGCAGGTAATGTTAGACTGTCAGATCCCAAAGGTTGTGCTTGTGGCCATCTGGCCCCTCTAAATCCTTGCTCCTTGTGTCTCCTGTGAAAGCTGGGATGCCCCATGCAACCCCTGCATCATGGGGGTCCTTCGCTGTTCCATGTGGAACTGTCTCCCACGTGTTACTGTCAGTCCATGAACACTTCTCATCCATTTGGGAATAGATGAAGATCAGGAGGATAACTTAGTGGTAATGGTACAGCTTTTTAAATTTTATGGAATATTTTTCATGAAAAGTATTTAAACTAGGTAAAAAAAGTACTTTGGGACATCTTGTTCCATTTGTTTTTTAAGACTATTCTCTGTGGAAATCACTGGAGAGTTCTTAGAACAGATGGCATGATGCGGGCCATTGTAATGCAATTTTCTTTGTAAAATGCTGTGTCCCAGGGCAAATTTACCACAAATGGAGCAATCGTGATGTCCCATAAAAAAGAGTACATGTGTTTTTGCAATGTTTGATAGGTCTTAAAAATATGTGTAACTCTGCCAAACAAGCAAGCCTGCTATTTTCAGTAAAGTATTTTGAGGTTTTTCGATTATTTTGAAACTGCTAGTACAGTAACTGTTCTGACTGTTCAGAAAAACTCTGTACAACCAAAATTTTAAACATCAATAAATACTGTATTATCTGGAATTATGTCTACCTGAAGAAATGCTTGATCTCCCCTTGATCTTTTTGGCAGAAAAAGAATATACTTTTTTTGTTAATGCTGTTTACTGAAACTTTTTAGTTTATATTTTATAGATTTTAGGGCCATAAAATAAAGGAATACTGCATAGATATCAAAATAGAAATACTTTAGGGTGATCTTTCTGATTCACAAATAATCAGTGGAAGTATTTATCTCCTCTATTTATCTGTGACAAGTCAGACTTAGTAATTAATTAAGCAACACTATTGTAGGAAGTCTGCTGCCATTATCAGTGATAGTTGTTATTAAAAAGGCTAGATAAATTTTGTGAATAATTAAAATAGAGGAGAAATATGCAAAAGAACATGAAATGTTATGTATTTTCATCAGAATATTCTGATTTATCTATACAGAAATATGTAATTTCACCTGTATTATGGGTAGGTTCCTGAAATACTAACAAAATAGCGTAGCAGTTATGTTTGGTATACTTATCCTGAAGAAAAATGAAAATAGGAAACATCAAAATATGTTGTACATATATTTACAACAGGATATTTTACAGTGAATTTTGTAGGCATACTAAATCTATGTTTTTAATTCTTCTAAGATGCCAAAAGAAATAACTTGCTTGTTTTAGTTGTGCCAATTTAAGAAATGTAAGCTAAATCTAGTGAAGCAATTTGTGCCTGGGAACCTTGAGGACTGGAAACTGCTAGCAAACATTAGACATCTATAATAATCTCTTGAATAATCTTTTGTTTTGTGTATCTGGGAATGCCAGTCTAAAAAAGGCTGAAGGGACTGAAATCTCGCTTCTGAAAGCAGAGAATTTGGCATTTTGCAGTTTTGTATTCCAGCAGCTTTTTCATGATTTCTCTTCTTACTCTTTCTTCAGTTACACACCTTTTCTCCCCTTAAGGGAGAAGATAGCACAGCAATTGAGATTCAAGACAAAATGATCTGCATTTGGTTTTGGCACATTGCTCAGAATCTCCATCTTCCTTTTACTTAGGGTTCTTTTACTGGGGCAAAGAAGTGCATACATTAGGAGTTTTTCTGGTCCTTGAGGTGTAGGCTCAGGCCCTGGGTGCTTCCTCTCAACACCACTTTGGATAGGGGTTGGCTTGTGCTGGCCCAACTCTGTAGAAAAAGGACAGAGCTGCTGGAATTGGAGGGGAGCTGTGACATTTTCTAACCAGGTCCCCAGCATGGGTGACTGGAAGACCAAGACCCTGAGGCAAACTGCAGTACAAATCTGAAGTAATCTAAAAGGAGCCCCAGATTTCTGGAATGGTGGTATTATTGTGTATATGTAGTTAAATGTCTAAGTGACAAGGTTTCATCAGCAGTATCTACTGCCTTTGAACTACTTCTTTTAATTAATGCTGTATTAACAAAAACTAGCTGTACATGAGTGACTGGGAATGTTAATAAAATTCTGTGGCTTTGGTAATTAGATAATTTTTTATAATTTACAACTTTATTTTAAGTTATTAAATATGTTTTTTGGCATTTAAATTTACCAATTCCAACTTGATAGGATAGGCAAAAATAAAGCTGTTAAGAAGTAGAACTGTTTTATTGACTTGCATAAATTAGCACTGTTTATGTTTTTAAATATATTCAATTACAAATCTCAGTTCAGTTCCTGACTTTTCCACACATGCTTCCTGTGTGATAGCAAGCAAATTATTTAAGAACAAATGTTTCAGTGTGTCTAGTGAATTTGAAATGCAATAATTAATGCCAGTTGAGATCTAGTCACTGTTTAAAATTCAGCACTAGGTCTATATTAATTTTTAGGAATTTGAGTTCTTCACTTGCTTTCTGTAAATTGGGATACTTCTGGTTTTCTTATTTTCTTCCTTATACTTAAGTTAGCAGGTCTGTACGATTGTGTACATTGTACTGTCTCTGATGTAGTCATAGAATCATAGAATGGTTTGGATTGGAAAGGATCCTAGAGGCCATGTAGTTTCAAACTCACAACCCCCATCCCTCTGCACCATGGACAGAGACATCTTCCACTCAACCACGTTGCTCAAAGCCCCATCCAGCCTGACCTTGAATGTATCTAGGGATATAGCATCCATCACCTCTCTGTGCAACCTGTTTCGGGGCTTCTCCAGCTTCATGATATGGAATTTCTTCTCAGTATCTAATCTAAACCTGCCTTCTGTCAGGTTAAAGTCCCCCTTGTAGTGATAGGACAAGTTTCCTTGTCCTACCTCTATGTCTTCAGCTTTCTTATAGGACCCCTTTAGGTACTTGAAGGCTGCTGCATGGTCTCCCTGGAGCCTTGTCCAGCCAACAACCCCAACTCTCTCAGCCTGTTTTCATAGGAGAGATGCTCCATTCCTCTCATCATTTAATGGCTGTCGTCTGCTTGTGCTCCAATAGGTCCATGTCCTTCTTACTTTCTGGCCCCCTGAGCAGGACACGGTACTCCAGGTGGGGTCTCACAAGAGCAGAGTAGAGGGAGAGAACAACCTTTAGATCTGCTGGCCACACTTTTGATGCAGCCCAGGATACGGTTGGCTTTCTGGGCTTCAGGTGCACATTGTCGGGTCATGTCAAGTTTTGCATCCGAAGTCTTTCTCCCCAGAGCTGGTCTTGATTCATTATCTACCCAGCCTGTATTTGTGCCTGGAATTGCCCCAGCCTAGGAGTGGGAACCTTGTGCTTGACCTTGTTGAACTTGATGAGGTTTGCATGGACCCACCTCTTAAGCCTGTCAAGGTTGTTCTTCCCTTTAGTGTGTAAATCTTACCTCAGTTCTGCTTTTATAATACAAGCACATAATAACAGCATAATTAGTAGGTAATGACATTTTTCATCTGTTCCTTTGGTGAAGCCAGCTTATAAAGAGTGAGAAGAAAAATGAAGCGTATTTAGTCACTGTTGGATGTCAGAGTGCAGACACTCTAGTTTGAGTTAGAAAAGCAACATAGTGTGTAGTCCCAGTTGCCCAGTTCAACTCAGCTCTGGGATTTCTGCCTGTGCAATCTACACAGCCAAGTGTAAACAGTAGTGCTTCAAATTTTGAATTGCAGATTTGTGTGGATGGATGCATATTGCCTGATATGAATGACCTATGATTTGTTTGTTTGCTTGTTCTTGTGGCTTAAAGCAATTTTTTCTTGGGTAAAATACCACGTGTTACTTGGTATGCCTCAAATGAGAAAACAGAAGGGCTAGCTGTCTTTTGATTTACTGTAAATATATGCACAAGAACTTAATTATGAAAGTTATGGGGGACAGCAATGTCCATTGGAACATATAAGCAAGTTAATTTTAAATAAATTTTATATTTTTGAGTGGGAAGGGTTTATGAGGCCTTACCTGATTTTTGATGAAGTTCTCAGAATATGAAACAGCAGTTTCATTAGTAAGTGTAACTTTATGGTCTAAAATATAACCTGTGGAAAAAGAACTTCTTATGGAATTGTTTTAAGTAACAAATAGAATAATTTTTCTCTCTTTTTTTCATGTCAAGAGCTATACCAAAATAGGATGACCTTAGTAAACTGAGTGATTTACAGATTACATAGGTATAATATTCTTGTGATATAAAGAAAATACAAGTGGAGCTAACTTTTTGAGGGTTATTTCATATGTAGAGGGATTCAGTTGTAAATGTTTTAATATAGGACAGGTGAAAGGAACGACTCATAAATAACAAATCCTTTAGTAAAGTAAAACAGACAGCTCTGAAGGTGTTGAGGTGCTGGTACAGGTTGCCCAGAAAAGTTGTGAATACTCCATCTTTGAAAGTGTTGATGGGCAAGTTGAATGGGGCTCTGAGCAACCTGGTCTAGTGAAAGGTGTCCCTGCCTAGGGGAGGGGACTTCAGACTAGGTGATCTTTACGTTCCTTTATAACTCAAGCCGTTCTGTAATTCTATGATTTCTGTTAACATAACTGTTTTTAAAATTGACACGGTCTCTAACTGATGAAAATGAGTTTTGCATGGGTGGGTCCTGAGAAGAGTGTTAATACACATACATCCTGTGTGTGTTGATAAGAGTAGACTGCATAAAGTACTTTGGAAAATCTCTTCATTTGAAAACTTTCATGGATCAATTCAGAATGGTGCAATAGAGAATAAATAATCCTTAACCCTAAAAGATCTACTGGATGAGCTTATTGTTTGTTGGGGGTTTTTTTATTTGTTTTTTTTGCATGTGTTTTGTTTTTTCATTATGTATATTCTGTCTTACAAGGTTTCGGTGGAATTCAAGCTCTGCAATATAAATATCTCATATACAGTCTTCTCATAAAACATCTATACCTTTAGTGATGACTTTGTGCAAGTAGATGGAAGAAGAACCAGTACAGTAATTTCTAAGTACAAACTGAGCTATATAAAGGAATTACAGGATAAAAATGCTGAAAAACATTGAAAGTTGAAATGTGACTTAAAAAGGTTGCGCCTATTCTAACTAACACGATTTTTCTTTGTAGTTTCTCCTTAGTGATAGAAAGCTAGGCATAAATCTTGCAGGTAATCTTTACCATTCATAGAATGAATGAATTTTTAGGATCATGTGAAAGTTGTACGGGGCCGATTTTTAAACTTTCTTAGTTATCAGTGTAAAACAAATTTTCAACATCTCTGAGACAGTGTTTCAGTGAGTAGACCTTCAGTTGACTTAAAGTTATACAGATATATTCTGGATGTTAAGTTATAGGATTATAAAGTTTGAAGCAAAGGAAACAATTGAGAAGGACTTGAGCTTCTGACTTGCAATGTGCATCAGCTGAGAAACTAACAAAACCAACAGAACTAATTGCAGGTTGAAAGCAGAAAGGCTTCTATAAGGATGAAATAGTGCAAAAGATACAGGTTTGCAGTTGTTTATAATTAGTGCTGCTTCTTTTAAAGCTAAGAATATAAATTCATGGAGGCAGTGCATCTCTAATTAGTTTTACCAGGAGTGTTAACGCTCTTAACTGATGCCTTTGTTGTGTATGGGAGTGGAGTCCAGAAGATTGATTCGTGTAATTATTCCACTTACAGAAGAACAAATTTAGTGTTACCCAGCTGCCATCCATTTTATTATACTTTTTTTTTGTCATTGAAGAGGAATTCTTCAACAACTTAAGTGCAGAGACAATGCATTCTTGAGTTTCTTTTTGTGTTTGTGTATTTATTTTACTTTCTTCACTTTATCACTCTCTTTGATTTCTGGCTTTTTATTAGTTACTGTATTCTATAATATATAAGCCTTTTTGATGTAAGACTTAGATATATTCAAAGTAGACTAAGGTTTTTTTTCTCCTCCTTGCTGGATGTATTTGTTTATTTATTTTAAAACAAAAGGAAGTGTATCAAACATTTTTATATTTTTCTTTTTAAAGCTATGGTAAATATTAATTGTTTGTGACAATGTTTATGACTCAGAAGTAAATTCTCTTTGGTATCTCGCTATCACTGAACCCTTTTATAGTAATGCTCATGAATAAATATGAAACCATTTGTAGTTTTCTAGAAGGCTCCACACTATCCCAGTGGACAGTGACATAGTGCCAGCTATTCATACCCCAGGACTGCAATCATTTAATCAACTTCTCTATGCAGCTCTCTTCATAAGGGAAAAAAATTCCATCTAGTAGAAAACAATCTAGCATGAACTTCTGCTGTGAAATATTTTAACTTGCCTGCTAACCTGATCTCTATTCTCTGTACAGATTTCCTGTTGATTAAATCATGTTCATATTTTCACAAGTTATTTAAAAGGAACTCCAGTGCCCTGTTCCTAGTTTATTTTAAAAGTGCATAAAGCATTTGAATTAGGACAGCAGTTAACAAATCTTTTCCTTGAGCACTGTGGAACATTTTTGTCACAAGACTAAAGCACATCTCTTCAAAGGCTTATTTCTAAGCATGAAGTAGGAATTTCTGCCCCAGGAAATTAAAGATCATCAGAATTTTTCCTCAGTTGTAAATTATACTTTTCAGCTTTGCTTTCCTCTAATGTAATCACCCCTAGAGTACCTAAATATAGAGAGATTAATTAAACTCAAAAATTAAACAAAAAAATCCCTGTAGTTTATTGCCAGCAAAAGTTACTTGTCATGTAGAATTTACAGGTTGCCCCATGAGAGGGAAATTAAAGGGGAAGAACATGTAGCAGATAATAGTCAAAAAGCTTAACCTCTGCTGATATGGGCTCAGATCATTGTGATAAGGTCACACTGAGGGAAGCACTTCTGGAGATGGCTTTCCTGGGGAAGGAGGCTGATGCATACTTTGGAAGTCAGAGTTTGTCCCTAAGATGTTTATTCCATGATGCTCTAGATTTTGTAGGTGTTTTGGTAGATTTATAGAAACAGTAGTGGGCGACATGGAAAGAATTGTTTGACTGATTGATTAATCCGCTCATCAGAGTGATTTATCCATGGGACAGCCTAATGTGCTATGTTACAGAGAACTCACTGCAGATCACATACTACAGATCACATAGTTACATACCTATAAAATATAGTGCTTTCTGTCCCAAATTGCTTTGCTCTATATATTAGAGAATATCAGTTG
>WEIV01021712.1:46240-85220 GCA_013390005.1 Calyptomena viridis | reverse complement strand
TGAGTCATGCTGGTCACTCCTTTAAAGGGAGAGATTTTCAGCTTGGTAAGGAAATTGTCACTGATTCCAGTGTATCAATGTTTGTATTTCAGAATTATGTAAATTTATATCAGTAAACATCCTTGGATGTTCACTTGGAAAAAAGTGAACTACAAAAAAGACTCTATGCTAAATATGGTGCAAAACAAGTGATGTTGTTATGTAAAATATGCAATTTATGTAGTAAAAAGTAGTGTTGTTTTGTTATGGGGCCTCATTTTTTTTCATTCATGCTGTTAATCCAGTAGCAATTTTAAGTAATTACACTACTTCTGTATTTGAGAGTAAAGAAACCAGAATGGTGATTGGCAGATACTTTGGATGTCTTGCCCATCACACTCTTCATACTAAACTTTCAACTATGCAAATTTGGAGTATTTCTGACATTAGAGACATTGTTCTTTATGAAGTATAAAATGAATTGCAGGAACACCTACAGATCTTGTATATCTGTATATAATGCCTGCATTTCCAAGAAATTGGAGATTGCTAGCATGTTTTTGTTGGGAGAACAGAGAAGAGTGTTTTGGGCACATGTGGAAGGATGTAAAAATTCTCCTTCGGAAAGTCTGTGGTGTCACCCATGCTGGAATCATGGGATCGAGCTAACTGTAGTGAAGGTGTAGGACCAAAGTTAAAGTACATTCTGTACAGAAAAGGTCTTGAAAGGCATAATTGCTTCAGCCTCCATACCAATTAAGGTATAAAATATTCTGTGTTATTTATTCCTGTTGTTCAGGCAAAAATCACTAATCAGTCCTGTTGTGGAAAACTGTAATTTCCCTGGAAGGAAACTTGCTATAGCTGTGGCAGTGAGGATGGACCTCGGAAGAAGCTCTCTTGCCTTTCAGGAGAAAGCAGAGGGAGTTGGGTTGGTTGAGAAACTGGATGTGTTCAGCTTCACGAGCTGAAGTTTGAAGCTGAACTTTGGTGTTGTTGATCAGTTTTGTAGGAATGATGTAATTTTTTTTTTTCCCCATGGATTCTGAAATCTCCTCTTTCCTTGCAGTGAGGATTGTATGAGGTGTCATAAGATGATTTGAATGGTGAAGTTGACATATAGGGGATGTGCCACTGTATCTTTTTTCCTCCACTGTATATTCCATTTCTCTTCTCTCCTCAGCCTGGCTTCTGCAGAGCAGCTGAGGATTTCAGTGGCACAAGGAATTCCAGGAAATCTGTTTGTTAGCATTGTTGGCTGAATGCTAAGTAATTTGATTTGTACAGTTTGTAACAAAGCTTTGCTTCCTACTTTGGGTATGTGGTGTGGTAGGAATCCTGACAGAACACTTAATAAACTCAAATCCTGGCAGGAAAACATCTTACAAAAAGAAGAGTGGAATTCTAAGACTTATTACAGTCAGTGGATAGAGGAGGAAGATTTTATTTCTAATTCTTTTTGTGATAGAATGAATGGTTTATTAATATAGCGTTTCTAATTCCTCTTATTTGTAAGGCCTGCTTTGTGTCTGGTTGAGCGGGCTGTGAATCTTGCCTAAGTGTAAGCTAACAAAATGTGTGCACAGATCTGAGTTTCCCAGAATATGTCAAACTCTTAGAGAATTGCTGGAAAGCTCCCTACCTGATATCCTATGTATTTTAACTGTGTGCTGTATTGTGTTCAAAGTAGCTTATCTCTGCATGAACGTGTAAAATCACTGTGTGTCTCTGTTTAGAGCTCCTGATCTTTATTTTGCCTACCAGCAAGCACATTTGATTAATGTTGTAGTGCCAGATTCTTTTTTCCTGTGTGATAGGAGTATTGCTGTTAATACCTTCCTCTTCATGTCCTTATCTTTATAGATTTCTTACTGCATGACCTTCCTGGAGTATTTAAAGAGCACTAAAATAAAGTGTAAAGGAATGCATTTATATTAAACGCTACTGAAAAAGATTATATAAGTGAATGTTTTCTTCTTCAGCAATTGGGATATTTGTATAGTATATAGGTGGTCTTCCAGTGTTTACTGTAACAAATGATGCACATCATTTAACACAAATATGCATTGATGGCTTTTGTCCTCAGCGTCTATATGCTGTGCTTGATTTCTTGTAACTACAATATCATCTATATAAAATGGGAAGATGTCACTGTAAAAACTTTAACTGTGGAAAACTAAAGAATACAGAAATCTTTTCTTATTTAGGTCTGCTGCAGCAGAACTTTACAGGAAACTGAAAAAAGAAAGCCCCTTTAAAGATCCTTTTGTTGAGATCTTTCTCATATGTTTCCATATATTCCTGCATCACACACACTGAGGTGGTGTATAGGATCTGGCTGCAGTCCAAAGATGAGCTAGCCATCCTTAGAGGACTGCCTACCTCCCCATTCCTGTTCCCAGCTTACACTTGGCAAGTTAGCTCCACTACGTTCCCCACAGCCTTTCCTTTCAAAGGACAAAACTTGCCTTTAGAGACTTTTTCAATGTAAAAATGTAGCCTAACATTGTCACATATATTCCATGATAACTACTGTATTACACACAAACTATATCTTCTTTTCTGTGAGCTGACATGCCCATACTAAATTTTTTCCATTGCTATAATTTTATTCAGGTCACATAACTTTTCTTGCAACACTGGTTCTAGGCTGTAGAGCCTGGGTGTCTGGTAAAGGGAAAAGGATATCAGTTGGTCATTTAGATTGGAAGTTGGAGAAGTGAATGGGAAAATACCTCTTTTCACTGCTTGTGTTTGATATGAACAACAAACTTCATAGACAGTGGTCACCTAAAATTATTGCATATGAATAGATTGATCAGATTAGAACACACAGCAGTTATTACCTTGCTAGCTATAGTAATGCTAATGGTAAGCTGCTTATCATAAATACTCAAATTAAACAATCAAGATAAACTCTAACTGTACAGCATTCATCAATTTGTCTTTTTCAGGTAATGAAGCTGATGTAGTTAAGGATAAGAAATAGTAAAACTGGGTGAAATTGTGGTAGAAAATTTTGGTTATATTAAATCAATTATGCAAGTACAAAAATTCAGTAATAATCAGTTGTCAAGAATATAAGAAAAAGATACCTATTTGAAGAAATAAAACTGTCTTCAATGCAATCTAATCAACTACCAGAAATGAAACATCTCTAATTTGATTAAAATGTTGCTGTTGATCATAGTTATTTTTTCTTGTCATAAATAAGAGGATTGAGGTTCACAAGACAGAATGATAACTTTTCTTACTGAATTTCACTTTTATTGACCTTTTTCTGGTACAGATATTGATTCACTGATGTTTGAGGGCTGATGTGCCTTGCACTTGGCCAACATTATCCACATTAATGTTGCTTTTTTTAATCCTAATCTCCACATTCCTATTAGTTCTCTTTACTTGTTTAATCAGTATTTCTAGGTCTTCCAATTTATCATTGTTTTATTCTAACTTGAGGAGATGAAAAGCGTAGGAATCTCTTCTGGTACAAATTTTTAAAAGACAAGGCAGTTGTTACTGTATTTAGATAGTCTTACTTGCTCATAGTATAGTCCATGCATTCAAATAATTCATCAGGAAGGGCCTGAGAGCAATGAAAGCACGCTCTGGGACTAAGGGGCCTTCCTGCATGAATTTCCAAGAATGATATTGATATGTAAGACAGAAAAAAAAGTGTTGTCTGATTGAATTAATTTTATATGCTTATGTTCCTAGCTTTTTCTTTCTTTTCACCCCCCGCCCCCCCCCCAAGATGACATCTTACTCCTTTTTTCTATTTGTTTTCAGCTACCAGCGTCTTCCTGCTTAGCATTCTTTCCATTACTCTGTTAGTCTTGTCTGAATTTTTTTCTTTGCTCTTTTTGTAATTTGACCCTTATAAATGATACATTGCTAGGCATCTGAAGAGATTCCACTTACAGTCTAAAATTAGCTTTCTGGTCTAAACTTGTCTTCTAGGAAACCTCTGTAATCAATAAAAGATAAATACCAAACGAAGACAGTTAATCAATGGAGGGATTAATTGCTGTCTGGGCCACCTGTCTCTTTCTGTTGATTAAAGGGAGTGCCCGAGATGACAATCTCAAATGCTGTACCTGACTTTCAGATGGCTAAAATTAGATGAAAAGGAGCCTATCTGTTGTTCCAGAAGTGATGTTGGTAATGCATTGTTTTCATAAGGTCTGTCCTACAGAGGCAGAAACTGCATGAAATTGGGATTAGAAGGCACCCACGGTTTGATTTTTATTTTTCCCCCCAAACTGGTTTGCAATGGTACCAACAGTTATATTGGATTTTTCATTAGTGACCAGCAATGTCGTGATGTTCTAGAAATCAAATCCCTACTATTTTTTTAGAATTGTTAATATTTGTATAGCTGTCATGTAGACTTCACACCAAACTTCCAAATCCATTTTGGTTTTGGCACGGAGAGTTACAAGCTTCAGAGCATTTCTAGTCACACAGAGGACGAGGCCACACAGTGCCGTATAACAACATAATTGGGTACAAACCTAGTTATAGCATTTCGATTTTAAAATCATAAGAAGCTAAGTTTACTGACAGATAGTATTTATTGTTGGAGTGGTTTTACTAAATCAGAAATATTCCTATGCAATGTGTCCAGATGCATTTGATCATAAACCATTGATCATTTTTGATTGTCAATGTTGCACATAAGCATTTGGAATAAAAAAAATAATTCAGAATTACATATAAAACTACTTATGGACAAGTACTGTATGGAAAGATTTTGAGCAAAACTGTGTATGAAAAAAATATTAATCAGTTACAATTATTCCCTTAGGAAAACTGGTATTTATTGTCCTAATGTTTGATCTTCTTTTAACAGTGTTGTAATGCACCACTGAACCAACAACACACTTGGAACACTTCATAGCATCAAAAACTTCATGCACATGGACTAATGCCATCTCTGCAGTCTCCAAACACTGTGAACTGAAGCTATAGATCTTTATGGAGTTTATATCACCTGGGTCAAAGGGAATATTCTTCTGATATATAACGAGGACCCTTACTGCCGGTATGACGAGCCAGGAGAAATGGGTTAACCTTAGCCCTGGAGAATTCTCTCAGCTTCAAAAATATGCAGAATGTAAGTAATTCCTAAAATATTTTGTTTTATGTCTAATTAAACATTAAGAATATTTTGAATGCAGAATATAAAATTGTTATGAATATTATTCACTGTCAAGTAAGAGGTTAAATTATGTTATTTTTTAATCCTAAAGATATATTCTTTGGAAGGAAAGAACAAAATCTATTTGGGTCTGTAATGTTTTTTCTGCACAATTTTTTTCCAGTGTGATAGCGTGTAGACTGACTATGGGTTTGTGACTGAGTATTTGGAGAACGTATTTTGAAGTCTTTGCCTTAATTAACCTTAATTAGCCTTAATTTGCCATAATATTTTGTAGGCCACTGGAGTGGGGTTTGTAGTTACAAAGAAGGTTTGCTCAGTCATGGAGGAAGCATGGAGGTTCCAGGAGAAACACATCTAGGTGTCTAATATGAAGGTGTTTCTAATACTATAAGCAATGTGCAGGAGTGGTCTTCTGAAAGAGCAAGAAATAAAAATCTCCTAAATGCAGTTCTTTAGTTATTGCTTGGGCCAAACTTCTTTTCAGTTACTTGGGCAACCTAAATGTCTCAGAATTATGTGCTTGAAGAGCAGATACTGGACACGACAGACAGGTTTAGGAGATGGTTCATGAAGCCTCATAAGAACTGAACTGAAAAGTTTGAAGAACATTTAGAAGTTCTTTTGTATAATAAGTAATGTAAACTCCTGTTTTTAAAAATGGAGAACATCTTATATGTTTTATAAATGCTATTCATTTATTGCTAAGGACAACATGTGCTGAAGACAGGTGGTTGCATTGGTTTTCCCTGTGCCTATGACATCACAGCATTTTCCTAATAGTATTCCATTATAGTCATCTAGCAGAATAATCATCAAATGATTATTGGAATTAGTAATGGAATTATTATTGAATAGCACATTCCACTGGAATGTGATTGAGATTCATAATATTTTTTTGTTATTGAGTTAAACCATAAATTATAGTGTATTTAATGGAATGTCATTGAACAACGACAACAAGAAATCAGGTAGAAATATTTAAATTATGCTTCGTCAAACAAGTATATTTGAGTCTTACAGTTTTCTACAGGAGTTGGTATGCAGTTTAAAGTATTCTGTTCCTTAAATTGTTTTCTACTCATATCACATTCTCATCTCAAAGGATGAGTTGGAGGAAACTTGATTCATATACTGCTTTAAATCCTAATGATGTTACTGAGCAAAGAGCTGGTTTGTTTCTCATTTCATAGTGAAATATAAAACATTGTATTGTCTAGTATTTGATCAGTTAAGACTTTCTATATAGAAGGTGGCCTTAAAAATCTTGTATGAATCTGAGAAATGAAAATATCTGTGCTTTTTAGTAGTTCTTTTATTTGTATGCGACACATATATAAGTAAATAAAGGGAAACAAGGTCCAATTACATGGAACTTAGAAAGGATACATCCAAATTTTATATTGATAATCCACTGCCTTCGGAGACCATTGCAGACGAAACTTTGCATTACATGTTTTTGATATGAATAAGCTTGTTTACTTTAAATTACATTACCAGAAATTAGTAAATATAATAGAGGAGGTTTATTTTTAAAAAATGTTCTGAAAATATTTACTTCTTCCTGGGATTATATTTCAAAATTATTCTTCAATATTTTTTCAATACCAGTAACTGAAGATTGCTAGTAGCGAGAGAGAATAGTTACGTGTTTTGTTTTTTTCCCCCTCAAGCATTCTTATAGTTTAAGTCTCCAGTGCAGCATTTGCCAAATATTCATTGTATTCCTTATGGGGAAAAAACCCCATTTAATATATTCGTTTCCATTCTGCTTCCCTTTGCTCTTCCAAGACTACTTGCACACATCATAGTTCAGAGCCATTACTTTACCAGATCTGTCGATACCAGGACAAAGTATTTTGGGAAATTGCCTGAGTTTGTGTTCAGGTTTGTGTGTGTACATTAAAGATATATTGACTTTCAAACTTCCTCTGCTTTTCTGTAATAAAAGGATGTTAGTTCTTTACAAATGTGAAATGTGACAAAAGATGTGTATAAACAGTTCAATTTCTGAGGCAATTATAAAAAAAATTGTTAATAATATATGAATTTGCATGCATAATGCCAAGGAAATAAAACTCAAGTATAGACCTTATTTTGAATTTCTGGGCTGTCCAATTTAGTTCAGCTAAATGACTGAATAACAATGTCTTTAAATTTGTGCAATTTAGAAAAATACTTACTTAGGTTCAATATTTTTGAGTTTGATACATTTTTCTGTAACGTGTAGAGATACAAAATGTCTTGACAATAGATATTCATATTCATTCCTAAATAATAATTGGATTATTTCCAATTTCATGAAGTTTGAATGTATAATTTCTTTGATATTTCATTGTCTTTGTTGAACATAGCAAGACGGCAAACAGAAAAATCGTCAGATTTTGGTTGGTGACTTGGTAGAGTTTGATTTACTTAAAAAATTAAGAAAAAAAAATAAAAAAACCCCAAACAACAAAAGCCCTCTAACCATTTAAAAAAAAAAGACATTGGTTATGTCTGTCCAGCATGGGACTTGAAGTACCAGTGGGTCCCCTTCAGGATCTGTGTGTCAGAAGGTGACATTGTAGGGAGGTTTGACTTTGTGGCAGTTGCCTGCCAACAAGTGGTGGTGATGAGCCCCCAGCTTTGCCTTGTGCTAAGGAGTGTGTTTCACCAAAGGACTTTAGAATACAGTAATGAATTCATAGAAAAGTGATTTGTTTTTCACTCACCTGTTGATATGTAGATGCCTTTCCTTCAGTTTGGTTAGAGACTTTACTTCATGAATCTTATCTGAATTACAACATTATTGTAAGTATGGAATTAACAGATATGCTTTCTTGTATTTAAAAAATACAATGCTTATAAAACCTATTTTAGTTTGAATCGGGTCTAAAGTGACTACTGGAACAAAGAGTATAGTCTACCAAAAACCTGTCTACCCTGGATGTCAATGCCTTGGATCATGCTCTCAGTGGCTGATAGTCACATCTACCAAATGAGATCATTGGAAATCAGATTTACTTTTATACAACTGTGGTGGGTTGATTTTTGCTGGATGCCAGTTGCCCACCAATCTGCTCTATCACTCCTCTCTCTTCCCATATTCCAGTGTGGGGTCACTCCCATGGGAGACAGTCTCCAAACTTCTCCAGTGTGGGCCCTTCCCACGCGCTGTGGTTCTTCATGAATTGCTCTAGCTTTCGTCACTTTGAGATGCAGTTCCTCAAGAACAGGATGCTCCATTGTGGGTCCCCTGTAAGGTCACAATTCCTGCCAGAAAACCTGCTCCAGTATGGGCTCCTCTCACCTCATGGTTCCACAGGTCCTGGCAGGAGCCTGTTCCAGCGCCGGCTTCCCATGAGGTTACAGTCTTCTTTAGGCATCCACCTGCTCTGATGTGAGGTCCTTCATGGGCTGCAAGTGGATATCTGCTCTACTGTGCACCTCCATGGGGAACAGCCTGCCTCACCATCATCTGCACAACAGGCTACAGGGGAATCTTTGCTCTATCACCTGGAGCACCTCCTTCCCCTCCTTCACTGACTTCGGTGTCTGAAGCGTTGCTTCATATACTTTTCTGGCTGCAGGGCAGTTTTCCTCCCCAGTTTCCCCTTTCTTAACTGTTATTCCAGAGGTGCTACCACTGTTGCTGGTGGGCTCAACCTTGCACAGCAGCAGGGCTGTCTCGGAGTTGACTGGCACTATATCATATATGGGTGGTAGCAGCTTCTTGCATCTTCTCACAGAAGCCATCCCTGCAAGCCCCCAGCTACCAAAACCTTGACCCACAAACCTAATACAACAGGCTGAAATATGGAACAAACTTTTGAGTTTGTTATACAAACATTCATTGGATTATTTTTGTTCACCTGAGTTGATTTATGCAGGTACTTGACAGTAAGATATGCATAAACCTGATGAAAGTGGTACAGCACTTCAAATAGAAGACCTACAGAAAGAGCTTTTTTTCATATAGTAGTGTACACACATTTGGTGTGCAAATAAAAGGTAATAATACCAATGGATAAAGACTTAATTAAAAGAAAACTTAAAGAAATTGATAAACAAACTGTTAGAGGAGTTTATTACACAGACCTGAGCTCAGTGGGTAGAATTCAAAGTTCACACTTACACCTGTGTATCAAACCACCATGCTCAAATACTAAGTGTTGATGTTCCACAGTATCTATTATTGACGTAAAACAGATACCTTTAACAGGTGAACCTGAAGGGGAGGTGTGCTGAGGTGCCTTATTCTATAACCAGTAAGAAGTTCTTAAGCACACAGTGTATTTCAATTTCTGCTTCTGTTTGGAGCCTAAGTAAATTTGGTTAAGAAAGTTTGCTCATTTATTTTCAGGCATTTCTTGTGTCTATTCACTCAGAGAATATTCTCTTTAATTGCATTTGCTGGTGTTTTGCATATTGACTTGGTGGTCAGAAGAAAAACCTCACACAGTTCCCTTCTGAAGCTAAATCCCCTCAGCCTAAGCTGGCTACAGAGTGAGACTGTCTTACTTATGTGACAGCCCCAGCCTCTGTCCTCAACACAAGCCCACACCACCTTGCAGATCTGAAAGCCTTAATTTGGATCCAGTATAGGAAAGGGTGTTAACCCAGACTGTTTTGTGTAGTAAACAAGGCACACATGGAGGAGTTAGGGATTTGGGTGTTATGGTTTGACTCCGGCTAAATGCCGAGAGCCCACACACAGATCCAAAATTTCTTGGAGAGGGAAAAAAACCCCTCGACTTTTGTGAAAAGGATTACAAGCAACTGTTTATTAACTACTTCACACAAGCAAAACAGGCTCTAACTTAGAATATTAAATATTCACTACTACTACTACTTATTAAGTATTCACTACTACTACTGCTACTAAAAAAAATCAGAGCTTAAGAGTTTAAGAGTGAGAAGTTTGACAGATGTTACAGACACCTTTCTCCCCCCAACCCTCCCTTTAATATCTTTCTCCTTCCCCCAGCAGCTCGGGAAGATGGGAGTGGGGGGAGTTACAGTCAGATGTTGGTGCTGCTGCTGCTCAGAAGAGAGAGAGAGAGAGAGAGTCCCACCCCAGCTTTCCTCGTGGGGTCTTTTTCCACGGAATTTGTGGATTATACTGACAACAGCTTTTCAGGTATTGTTGTCACGTAAGTCACTGTANGCAACGTTGGGTTTGAGTGTTTTGTGGTCGAAACTCAGTTTGAAACCGTATCCTTGATCTTGATCCTATCCAGAAGGCAAGCCTGTCTCTTCTACCTGTATTATGAAGACTTTGCTGAAATCATTCACATCTGCAAGTGTTATGGTTTCTAAGAAGAATACAGGGTGGGTCCATCCAGGTTCTAAGAGACAAATTAAGTGTCTCTTCTTATCTCTACACTGAAACAGAACTCAGGAGGCACCTAGATGAGCTACTTCTCTTCAGCATGAATTGGCTTCAGTCATGTTAAGAAATTTTGAAACTGTATCAAGATACAGACTAAGTTTAAAGTACATCCAGAGTTGAGTAATATATGCACAGCTGTATCTGATTGAGTGTGGACGTTATGGAAACAAATGTTTTGGGCTTAGAGAGGTCTGAATTTAGCTTAAATCCCTTTTTTAGTCACCAGATATGTGGATCTTTCACTGTATAAAGCCCATTTAACTACTCATGCGGATTCTAGTGCTCTGAGAGGGACATGTTCTTGCCACTTTCCAACTGAAAGACACTTTACTCTAGTTGAGTGTAGTTCTGCTTCTCTGAGCTTGATGATAGCCTGTCTACTCTGGCAAGTACAGTTAATCAAGGCCTGCTCCCTAACTTTGTGTGCAGGTACTGTCCTTGGTATCACTTTGAGAAGTTCCTACCACATTTTGTTTGCCTTTTTTCTTTTTAATGTATTTATGGTATGGTTTGATGCTTTATACAGCTGTATTGTTTGGTGAATAAAAACCCTGAATGTAAAATTTCTTTCTTGAATACATACCAGCTTTTCTTAATTTCCATAAAGGTAACTGAACAGCAAAGGAGACTGAGTTCTCTACCACTTGTTCCTAATCTTAAAGTATTTTCCTCTAAACAACACTTGGAACTTTATAGTAAGTGAGTATCTTCCAGTAAATTAATCCAAGAAATATCTGTAATTTTGTCTTACTGAATTTGAGCTCAATTCAAGGCAATTCTATGCTTCCAATTTAAGAACTTTCTTCATCTGTCTACCATACCTAAATAATTTAGGACTTGATTTTTTTTTTGTGGTTTAACTATTATTTAAAAAAATATACATTTCTAGAGTTTGAAGAGCATATTACCTAATACATGCCTCTTTACAGTTAATATCCGTATATGTGCTTTCGGAAGAATAATTATTTCCAAAGACATTTCTTCTGTGTCCTTGCTAGTCAAGTTAAAAATCTCCTCTCTCATCTAGTTCCAAAGAGAGAACAGTAGAAAATATTTTGCATTAGATCTTTGCCTAGTTTTAAGTTGCCTCCGAAGAATATGTGAAAAGTAGAACAAGTCAGATAACTGGTGCACTTATTATAGAATAGCGATTAAAATTACAACAATAATAATGTATCCCACACTAAATCCTGAAGATTCTAGGAAAATATATGCACTCAAGAGAAGAAAATTAATTTTTTTTCTCCTTTAGATTTCACAATCAATACTAGCTGTGGGAAAGAAAAGTGAAAATATGTAGGGTTTTTTCTGAATAAAAATGTCACCGCATAGGGTAAGGTACAGGATTTTTCAGGCAGAGACAGTTTCTTTTAAATTATATAGTACTAGGTATATATTTGTAAGTCATGAGGACGAGCTGAGGGAGCTGGGGTTATTTAGCTTGGAGAAGAGGAGACTCAGGTATGACCTTACTGCACTCTACAAATTCCTGAAAGGAGGTTGTTGCCAGACAGGAGGTGATCTCTTCTCCCAGGCAACCAGTGACAGGAAGAGAGGACGTGGCCTCAAGCTGTAAGGGAGGTTCAAGTAGGACACCAGATTTTCTTCATGGAAAGGGTTGTTAAACATGGGAGCAGACTGCCCATGGAGGTAGTGAAGTCACCATCCCTGTATGTATTCAAGGAATGACTGGATGTGGCACTTAGTGCCATGCTCTATTTGACAGCATGGAGATCGGTCAAAGGTGGGACTTGATGATCTTGGAGATTTTTTCCAACCTGCATGATTCTGTGATGTGTTATTCTGTACTACTCCTAACAGGAGTCTGAATTGTAAGGGCATAAGACAGAACAATATAAATAACTTCATTGTGATTATTATCTGTATGGTAAATTGGATTAGTTTGGATAAGTGGGGTTTTTATGCTTTTTATTAAATGAATTTTGTATCTCGTTTTTATTAAACAAAGTTTTATGGCTGTTGTAGTTCAAATTATATGTGAAGGATAATTTAAATTATCCTGCTCCAAAAGCAAGTGAGGAAATATTGAAGGGATTGGAAACAGTTAAAGGAAGGCTATTTCATGAGTCAGCTAGGCATTTAAAAAAAAAAAAAAAAAAGAGCAGCTCTGCCCTTCCCTCAGTAGGTGGGGAAAAAGACCTCTGAGCTCTGGCAGCATGTACACTCTGGGGAAATAGCTTGGTTTTGTGTTGTCCTTTTGAGTTTGTCAACAAAATGTGCCCTGAGGAAAAAGCCTGAAAAAAACCTCTTTGCAAAACTTTTGGCAGTGATTTTTTCCCAGGCTGGTGGGGGAGAGCTTGGGCAGATTGTTACAGCCTGCAGATAGAAATAGATGCTGGAGTGCTACTGAAATGACTGTGAGAACAGAAACAGCAGCAGCTGCAGCATCTTTTGATGTAGCATCAGTATCTACTGCAAGAACTAAACAGTGTAACAATTTTACAGGGGAAGAGGAAAGAGGAACTTGTGAAAAAGATCACTGACAAAAAATGAGAAGGTCAGCAGAAGTTTTGGTTCAAAATTAAGTTGCCAGAGACTCTTGAGTGGGTTTGGTTCTGTGCTCCTTCCAGATGGAAAATATTTTCTTTTACAAGGGGTATAAATGATAACCTGGGGGGGACTTCATGTATGTGGCAGCTGGTCACCAGCAATTATGGGCCATTACACAATCTCTCAGAGGGTCCCAGTCTTCTAGTGCCACATGAAATTATGCTAATTCTAATGAGGGAATGGACTTTACCAAATGCAGATTGCCAAAACCAGCTATTTTTGATTGTGTGGAAAGTGAAGAGAGAAAACAGCTGGTAATGACTGAGAATAATTTTACCCCAAGTATTGGATTTTAGGATTATGGTGTTTCTGCTGCTGTTAGTATAGATGGAGAAAATTAAGTTCTCAAAATGTTTTGTTAGAATCTGTCAGGCTGGATGAAAGGTGGAGTCTGCCAGTGCTGCCTGTGAAATATCCCATGCACTTGAGAGAACTTCATGGTGGAGAGTAATGGGTCTAGTGAGAGATTTGCTCGTCACGTGCAAGGCCTGTTGGGAATGGGGTGGCCAGAAAAAGGGACCAGTTGATAGTTCATAGTCTGAATCCTTATTCTGAATTTATGACTGGGAATTAAAAATCTGACTAAGATAAATTGGAGTCCAACTCAAGAGTTTGGTGGGGCTCTTGCTTTTGTTCTCCTGAGAGGACAACTATGAACTATGCTTATTGATATAACACTGTAATTTTTTTTTCGGATCTGTGATTTTAAATCCCTTGTGCACATTTCCGTGTGTACCAATTTAGGGAAAATGGGATAGAAATATTATGTATGATATATTTAGGCTCTAGTCAGCCTTCCTCTTATAAAACCTCTGAACTCTGTCCAAAGAAAGGCTGTTACATACAGTCTGGACTAATGAGGATATTAGATCCGACTTTATGACTTGTGTTAGACTGAAATCCAGGATAGAAAAGATACAAAGTTGTGAATTTATTTTTCATTTCACCAGTCATAGTTGAGACTTGGCCTCTGAAGATTGTATCATAGATGAAGTTGTTGTGGGAAATTGAGAGCTGGGCACCAATATCAGCTGCAGAAGTATCAGTGGATTTCTTTCCTTTCACTAATAAGCATTTCTGTGTTAGGTCTTGAAGAGAATGTAAGGTAGGTATAATGAGCTGAAGGAAAAATGCTGACAAACATGCAGTAATACAGTATGATCTGGATTTCTGTGGTGGGCTTTCTAATAAGGCAAAATGCTTAGTGTTTCTGCCATGATATGTGCCTATCAGTGACTAGCAGTTGTCTTTTTACCCAAACAGGAGCTGGTCAATTCTCCAGTTAACCTGTCTAGGGTAAACAATATCATATTGACTCTGTCCACACCTGTGAGTAAGGAGGAACCTTTTTATGTCAGTCAGGTAAGATGTGTATGTAGAACTTGTTTCCTGCTTCCATGCCCATACTGAAGAAGAGCATCCAACTTGTTTAAGGTATAATAAACTATTTATGGAAAAGAATGATGTAGAAGAGGGTTCTGAACTCCTTGCTTTGGCTAAAAGGTCTATGAAATTATTCAGACATTATTTTATTGCACAACAAAGGAAAATGCATTTAAATACTTTTTGTCCCTCTCAGGCTACAGAATATTCTAGTTTGAAGCATTCTTTTAGGAACTATTGGATTTCATAGAACTTTATTTGAATTGCATGACAAAAAGTAAATTGTAATGGCAAAAAGTAAAGTCACATTGGCTAACTTTTGGGGTATCTTGTTAAAGTATTATGTTAATGTCTTAGTTGATTACAGGGACCCTCCCCTGTCTTCTGACTGCAAGAAACTTCATAGGTCAGCTGTAGGGAGACAAGGTTTTAGAGTAGAAATAGTGAATTTGTATTTTTTTTTATACTATCAGCTAGCTAGCAGAATTGGGATGAATCTGCTGTTTGTAAGATCTCCCAGAATCATAAAATTGTAAAGGTTGGAAAAGACCCTATTCCTCTGCAAAACAGAAGATGCTCTCAGAAATATCTGACTTGTTAAGGAGTTTTGATATAAAGGGACTACAGTCAGCAAAATGCAAGACTACTGTTTCTGCTGAGTGCTGTTGACTGGAGACTGAGGTCATATATAATAGCAGGAAGAGGACTCAGCTATTTGGTAAAAGCAGAGAAGGCAATAGACTTTTAGAGCAAACCTGTAATTCAAAACTTTTGAAGATGTTGACAAATTGGTCCAGCATCAGATCAGTTCAATGAAGCACTAGGTGCTTTTTTATCTTTCATTTCTGTTCTAAAGAGCTGCCTCTGGTTCCTGAATAATTGATTGTCAGGATCAAAAATATGATGGTTCAGAAAATTGTAACTTTCATTTAGGGGTAGCAAAAGTATTATGAAGCAAATGGTCTCAGTTGCGCTAGTCCTAACATGCTTTATTTGTCCATTTTAGGAAGGTGAGTGGAAGTGCCTAAGTTTTGTACCTATTTAGATCTCATATGGAAGAAATGTTAGAGGAATTGGAAAAGGAAAAAAATATTCAGCCTGTTCAGTAGTACCAAGTTGCGTTGATCCCAAATCTAGAGAGAAAATACTGTTAAAAAAGGCTGTTGTTATTACATCATTTGAGCATAGAGAGGCACAGGAAATGCTTGCTGTGTGATTAAGAGGACACTGTCTTATTATCAGGAGCATTTGTTGCCCTCACTACAAGGTGGTAATTTACCTGCAAGCATCTTGCACATCTGCTTCATCTGGAACAGGGGGAAGAGATGGTAAAAACACCTGAAGAAAACTGTCAGGTTTGCTTGGTCATGCTGAGCAATGAAACACAGTAGATCAGACAGTACAGGTGTTGAATTGGTTGTGCTGAAACTGGATAATGTTAGACTCTTATTTTCAGGATAGTCATATTATTTTTGAGATTATGCTACTAAGCTTCCAGTGTTTCCACTGAGGGCATAGTGGGTGTTTTGGTACCTGGGAAAGACTTAATTTACTCAGAGCTCTAGTGCTGCCAATAGCAGGGCTTGTGTTAACTCTTAGACATGCAGATAGATCCATGGTTCTTAAATGATATAGAAAGTCTTTAGGGAAAAAGTTAATGACTATGCATTTCCATTTTCAAGGATATCATTGCAAGAAGCAAATGTAAAGAGTTCTTACAAAGTCTAAAATAGAAACGCTAGTTCACAGAACCACAAAATGGGTAAGGTTGGAAGAGACCACAGTGGAACATCTAGTCCAGCCTCCCTGTTCAAGTAGAGTTATCCTGGAGCCCATTGCCTGGAGTTCTATCAAGGCATATCTTGAATATCTCTAGTGAGGGAGATTGTACAACCACTTTGAGCAATCTGTTTCTGTGCGTGGTGACCTGCACAGTAAAGAAGCTCATCATATTTAGGTGGAACTTCTAGTTAGGTGCATCAATTTCTGCTCATTGCATCTTGTCCTATTGGTTAGTACCACCAAGAAGAGCCTGGATCCATCCTCTTGACACTCTCCCTTCAGATACTTATAGACATTGATGAGTCAGTCAGATTGATTGTCCGTCATCTCTTGAGGCTGCACAGACCCAGCTCCCTCAACTTTTCTTAAGAGAGACATATTCTCAGGTTTCTGTGGCTGAGGGATTCATGGTGTGTAGGAGCTGGTAGCTGGTCTTTGAATTCTGAAAGGCAAATGATGTCATCTCACTTTGCTTTCTGTTTCCTTGGTCAAAAATAATGATTTCTTTCTAGAATTGAAGATGCACTGATGTACACTGCCAGTCATTAACACCTGGTGTTGCAGCATCAGCTGTTCCTGGTATTGAACATATATTGTGGGCATTACAAATGACATATGGTCATCAAATTACTAAGTGTGTGTTTATACACTGTAAAATGTATAAACATTGATTATATCTTATATTTCCTGTGTTTCTGTGCATCTTCTATATTTCTTTTCTTCTATTGTTTGGTTGTTTCTATGGACATTTCCATGTAAACAGTAAGAAGCTTTTGTTTCTTAAGGATTCATCTGTTCCTGTTGCTTATTCTTATTATAAAGATTTGGGGGATAATTCAATTGGTTGCTGTGGAAATGAGCCTGATGTCACAAACAGAGAATTACAGTTCACCAAGCCTTGAAGAAACAAAAGGAAGAGAGAATGGACTAATTGGGGAGCCATGTGACTTTAGCGGAATCTTCGGCTCCCATTAAAAGCATGTATTTTTAGTCCTTGTGTTTCTATAGAAGAGCTGGAAAGTGTAATTCAAATGGTGACAATCCATGACTCATCAGACAAACTGAAAAAAACATACTTCTGAGAGAAAGAATGATCCTGCTTCACATTCAATGAACCAGTAACCCATGGTAGCTCCCCTCAGCCCAGCAAAGCTTCATGTGCCCAAAGAGAGAAGGGGAAAGCTGCTTGTCCAACACACCCACTCACCCATACTTTGCGATTAGTATTACTGCTTATGCTGTTCTGCCTCACCTGGGTTTTTGAAGAAAGAAGAACCAAAGTTGCCTTCCTTGTTCCTCTTAAGAACAGAAAATAGGTTGCTCTTGATGGCTGAAATTGAGAATCAAAGGCCTCTGTTGAAAATAGTGGATTTAGGGCTGTCTGATAGTGTCAGAAGGCCTCCCTCCTTCTGCCATTAGTTGGGGTTGAAAGGCCCTGGATTGCATGCCTCTCCTCTTTCTGCCAAGTAAAAGAAGTAAAAATTTAAAATGTGCTCATAATTACATATGTTTTCATTGTGTTTTTAGGCACTAAAAATACATTGCTTTTTTGTGTGGCTCTGACACATTTTTAGTGGATGCTATGGAGTGTCACTGCTTAGTTTTGTTGGCTGCACTGCAAAATTGAATGGCTTTTTGAGGACATTACTGATTGCTAAATTTGTCTTTATAACTGTCAGACTTTTTTTAAAATTTTATTAAAACCAGTATGGAATATGGAGCAAAGAATTTGTGATTAAATTCCAATATAACCATTTTCTTATACAGATTCTGTATATAGATTCTTGATTTTATTTTAAACATAAAAAGTTACAAGTAATTTGTGTTATTTCAGGTGACCCTGCCTCACCAGAGGGGTTGGACTAGATGATCTCCAGAGGTCCCTTCCACCCTAACAATTCTGAGATTATGTTTTTGAGATACTCAATTTAATTGTAGCAGTAATGATAGTGATAATGACTTTGTTTTGAAGAATGTATTGCCTAGAATTAACTGGCCTAGTTATAGATATTTTAATTCACGGAGGAATACCAAATAGCTTTAAAATACTTTGTTAACAGTTGTTTCTTTGTTGTTGGCTTTGGTTTAGTTTGGGTTATTTTTCCTTTTTTTTGTTTGTTTTGTTTTTTAAGTAGAGGGCCATTTCTACTTTCAATATGATATTTATATTTGAAATTCACTACAGAGATGGGACAGTCTAGCATCCTTACCTGTGTCAAAATAAGGACCTTGGCAATCATTAGAGACATAACTGCCTTGGAAGAAAGCATAGGCTATGTGTTGTTTAAGAGCCTATGTATGGTAGCAGTTGAAAAGAATGGAAGGAAATAGTGGAGATTTTCGAGGTTTGAGAGGAGGATGGGAAGATGGTTTACATACTAAATATATGTCCGAGTTCTTTGTTGAACAGAGGCACTTCAGTACTGGATAGGCTTTAAGAGTTTGAGAAATTACTGAAATTATACTAGACACGATGAAAGCAGATTGAAGAGATGCAAAGAAAAAGAGTGAGTGACAAGGTAAGTATATTACTCTAGTTTTGAACTAGAACATTCAAATAGATGGTGGGTGTACCATTTTAGCAGCACAAATATAGGAGAGTCAGAGAGCCTGGGATAAAAAAATATTAAAAGAAGTGAAAATAAAGCCATGGAAAAACAAGACAAATGACTTTGATTAAAGATGGAGTCTACCAATTTTTGTTAAACCAAAATTCATGGATCTGTGCTATTTTACAACCAATAGGTAGTGCTCTGAGTGATGTAAGGAAACAGAGAAGAACAGAACTTTGATTTTGTCATAATAATCTCCTTCTAAGTTGGCTTGTAGAGAGCCAGAATAGCAGATAGGAGCCAAAATAGAACTCTGTATCTAAAGCTTAATTTTTGGAAATTCTTGTTTGACATTTGGTGTTTGGTTATGAAAAATAATAATAACAAAAAATAATTGTGAGATTGAGAGGAATGACCTTTAGCAGAAGGAAAAGAATTCACATAGGACTTTAATGGCTAGTCAAATTTTATCTTGTAACAATGATTTAAATTATTTTGTGCTATTTTATCTTCTGTAGAGAGCCCTCTAGAAGTTTTCCTGTAAATTCTTTGTTATTGTTCTGTGGAGACATACACAAGCACTATTATTTTGGATTCTAAAGAGTCCCTTCCAAATCAGCATATTCTGTGATTCTTTGATACTTAGTTAGCTAATTTTGTGTTAGGGTGAATCCAAGAAAGTTTATTCGAACTGGAATTTGAAAAAAGCTACTTACAGTCCCTTTGGAGATGTTCTTATTCTGTAATAAGTCAGAAGTGGTTATTCATTCATAATTGGTAGTAGATTAGAAGTTAGTTAGGAATTAGCTAATACTTAGAGGACTATTTACCCATTTCATATTCCTTTGTTTTAAGTATAGAACAATATTTTTATATTTTCAGACAAAATGAACCATGTCACATTGTTTGGCAAGTCCAAGCTCATTGTTTTATCTATGGTCTAATATGTGACACCTTCAAAGACCGTGCTGTCTCCTAAGAGTAGATGACATTCTGCTATAAATTTAAATGATCTGTACTTTAGGAGAATTCTGGGAGTTTAAGGGATTTGTAGAAAGAATATCAATTAGGTTGTCCCAAATAGTACTAAAGCACATTCTGAAGTATTTCCTGGTGCACCTATGTGTTTAAATTAGAGCATGCACTGAAGTTTTTCTGGATTAGGTTTCAAGTGCCAGAGTTGGCACTTCCTTCTAGAGGTGTAATGACTGATTGTGTATGAGGATTACTAAACTGCTCTTCAAGTTACAAACTCTTCAAAACAGACTCTACTCTTAAGATAAATACTTTGCTGCTTTGTGTAGACATTGGAACTTAGTTACTCAGTCTCATATTTTTAAAAATAACCTAAATAAACCTAAGTTTACTTTGAATTTCATGTTTTTCCTACCATTAGCATATTTCAGAAGAACTTGTGTTTGGGGATTTTTTTTCCATCCCCATTTTGTTATCTGTCCACAGAACCCATGTAACACCCTCTCATTTCACAACCCTCAAACAAAACAATGGAAAAACACCCAAACAAACACAGTCATCTTTACAGCATAGTATCCTGTCCCTGAGAGGCATGCATCTGAAAAATTTTGTGAGGGTTCCAGGCACAAATATGTCGATCTTAATTTTAGGGTTTATCTTGACATAAAAAGCAATACTAAATTTTGCATCAGTATGCACAATGGTTTATAATCGTGTCTCCATTTAATTATTTTAGTGGAAACTAGCAATATGGTCTCTCCACTACAAAAAGTCATTGGCTTGAAACTAAGTCAGGCCTCATTGACTGTTGTGTTCTGTCTAGTGACTAAAGCTGCTCTAAATAACTTGGGTTAATGAATAATTAAAATATCATGTTGCTGCATTTTTGTTATGTTAAACTTGCCAGTTGATGTGTACTTCAGGTTTTATCCTGACAGATATTTTTAAGGTAAGAAATAACATAATTTTCTTGGATAGGAATGCCCACCTGATAAGTTGTATGTACAGAAAGTTACTCTATCCTATGCAAAAAGAATTTGTCATGTCCTGTTTTTCCCCCTCGAGCTCTTTTCATACATGTTTGCGCTACGTGCTGCCAGTGATAGAAAAATTGTGTTCTCTTGCTGCTGGCTGCTACACATAGAGTAGTATGTGTAGTGCTCAGAGGTGATGATTAAGGCAAACTGTTAAGAGTTTTTAATTGTAATTAGTCCTGTATATAGCAGCAGGTGAGTTTTTGTAAGTTCTCCTCTTATTCAGACCGTTAATACATCACTATGAAATTGTCTTTAATAGACTTCTACTATTTTTGACCAAACTTCTTACAGACCTCATACTCTTACCACTGTTTTTCAAAAATAAGGAATGATAATAAGAAAAAACCCCCAACGCATATCACAGTTGTCAAATAGTTTTAGCTTAGAAGAATTCATCAGCTGCTTTGTTTTAAAGATTGTGAAGCATCTCTGGGGATTTGATTTCTGCATTGTTTTACTAAATGGCTGTACTTATCTGTTCGGTCTTTTTCATATGCACTGTCTTAATGCCCCATTCTGTTTTTCAAAGTGAATCAAAGTGAATTCTACCTAATTTTCTTTCCTCTTTTGTGAAAGGGATGAAAGTGCTTTCCATTTGTCTCACCTGTTCAGTTATTACAAACCAATATTAATTATTGTGCAAAAATGATACAGACAGAAGAAATGCAAAATATTTTCATCCCTTTCAAAAAAGGAGGAGAATAAATTCCTTTATCATAGCAGATTTTTATTATTTTCACTATCTAGTTTTTCATAATCTGTTTTTAGTGTTAATAGTTACAGAGAGTATCAGTTTTGTCCTAATCTTTCACAAAACAACACTTCAGCAGGAGACATTCCCACTTCTATTGATACAAACTTTAAATTTAGTGCAAGTAATAGTCTTCCATATAATTCTGAAAAAAAATATTTTCTTTGCATAGATATCCTAGAGTTGTGTGTTTTCTCACCCATTTTACATATTTAGTCTTAGATGAAAGTCTAGCAGCTTATGCTGCATAACTTCAGTGATTGATAGAGCTTTGTAAAAGTCGCCAGAAGTTGGCAAGCCCTTGCCAAATGACCATGAGTAGATAGCTTTGGAAGTTGCTGTCAGATCTGAGATTTTCCAAACTGCTTTTTTGGTTGGCATTGATTTGTATTTTGAGATTTTATGCAGTAATTCTGTTGAATTAGTAATTATAATAGTCATTTTAGGGGAATGCAGAATGTTCTGCTATGTTTCCACTTGCAGGTGTGGAAATTCAAATGGCATCTTAAAACTTCTTTAGCAGTCTGCTTTTGGAGTTTTGAAAAAGCTGAGAAAATTAATTTTAAGTCTTCCTGACCACAAAAATTACATTTTGTTTTAGCAATGTTAATTTGCTCAGGGTATGCATCACTGTTTTCTATGAAATTAATTAATTGTCAGCATTTCTTCTGAAAATACTATTCCATTTCATTTTATCAGGCTTTTTCCATTTTTAACCATTGCCAGAACATAATAGATTTTTAAAATTACATTAATCCTTTGCCTTAAAAAAATATGCAGATCAAGTATAAGCATAGAGAGAGTGAAGGAGACAGATAAGGTCTGTCTTAGAAGTTATTTTGATTAAAGGACTGCAAGTAGTAGCCATCAGAAATAAAAGATAAGTAGCTGGGAAGCAGGGGTAAAGAAAGCAGTAGCAATTAAGATCAGAGAAATTTTGGATAAAATAAAAGTAAAGTGGAAAGAAAGCTTACTGGAAAGCAAGGTAGTAAGCATGAAATGATCAAGGTTTATGTGAGGGTTGGAATAAAGAGAGAAGCTACAGCACTGGGAAGAATTTAAGGTAAGAATAAAGAAGTATACAGTATTCCTCCAGTGGAGGAATTCCATTCTGTTTTCAGAAAGGTTGGGATGTTAAAATTAAAAATATATTTGTTTTTTTTTGTATTCAATTTATCTACTGAATTGAATGCAAGCTTTCAAAAAATTTTAATTATAGCTGTTCTCTTCAAAATTGGAGTGAGATCAAGTGAGTTCTTGATCTTTGTGAAGTGCTCAGTGCCTTCACAGGACACACAGCAGGCTGAATGAGGTCTTCATTCTGATTTTCCAGCTTTTTATGTGATTACAGTTAATTCCGTATGATGCACATTGTTGTATTAGTGATTGAAGTTTCCAGGGAATGACTTGAATTCTGTATCAGGAAAAAGGTGTATTTTTTGTGTGTAGTGTGGGTGCAGCACTGGTAGCCCATTGCTTTGTTGAGCTTTTGGGAAGCTCTGGTGGCCTGCAGGCCATCGTCCTCCTTAGTTGTGCTCTCAGCAGCAGTAACCAACTGTCCCCCCTACCCCTTTCAGATGGGTGTCCCCATTCCCACCCCTTCCCTCTGGGGATTCACATCCTCCCTTCTTCATCTCTCCACTATCCTCTTGCAGCAGTGCCATGTCCAGTCCCCACACAAGCAACTCTGTTTCTGTTTAAGGCTATCCTTACAACACTCAGCAAGGGAATGAATGCTCATGGGCAGAACTGAGAACCTATGTAGAACTAAAAGGGGCTCTGTGTGGGTACCTGTGTTATGGATGCTGACTTGATTCTGATGAGAATAAAAGCTCATTATGTTCGGGAATTTCCCAGGGAAGCAACATGCTTGTGCTGTACTTTGCAGTGTAGTGTAATAATTCCTAAGATAGAAATGCACACTAAAGTGGTGCAGCAGCACAGCTGGAGACTATTTTCAGTTTATTTCAGGAGCTCTAGAATTCCTCCAGTGCCTGATTCAAGCTAATCACAGTCTCTTTACATAATAGTACCATTTGTAGGCACACAGAGCCCACATTTTTTGAAACAAAACCCTGCAGTGTTACTTTTGAAACATTTGGATGCTTACAGGGTTGAGTATTTCAGTATTTTCCTTGCACGGGCATAGTGGGAATAAAGGAAAGTGAAATCTGATTGTCAAAGAATTTGTCTTCAGCTGCATCAAAAGCATGGGCAGCATGTTGAGGGAGGTGATTCTGCTCATCTACTCTGTTCTTGTGAGACCCCACCCATGAGGAAAGGCTGGGAGTATTGCCTTTTCACCCTGGAAAAGAGGAAGCTTAAAGGTGACCTTATTGTGACCTTCCAGTACCTGAAGGGAGTCTACGAGAAAGATAGATAAAGAGAGACTTTTTGCAAAAACATGTAATGACAGGACAAAGGGGTAATGGTTTCAAGCTGAAAGAGATTTAGATTAGATATTAGGAGAAACTAATTTCTGTGAAGGTGGTGAGGCACTGGAACAGGTTGCCCAGAGAAGCTGTGGAGGCTCCATCCCTGGAAGTGCTTAAGACCAAGTTAGATGGAGCTCTGAGCAACCTGGTCTAGTGAAGGAAGGGTTGGAACTAGATGATCTTAAAGGTCCCTTCCAAACCAGGCCATTCTATGATTCTATGAATATTGATATCAGATTTATTAAAATATGTTATTTACTGAATTTGCTTTAATTTTCAACAAAGGAAATTTCTACTAAAAATGTATCAAGTTGTTTTGATAGAACAAAAGCAAATAAATTATACAGCTTTATATTAAATGTAACATTTAAATAAAAATGAAACTGTTAAAGAGAAATTTCTGTATTGTCATAGAGTTTTGATAAGATTTGTGAAGGTGGCATCAACAATTTCAATCTTTGTTGTCTGTTATGGTTTAATGCTGGCTAAATGCCAAGAACCCACACACACATCCAAAATTTCTCAGAGAAGGGAAAAAACCCCTCGACTTTTGTGATAAGGTTTATAAGCAACTGTTTATTAACTATTTCACAAGCAAAACAGGCTCTAACTTAAAATATTAAGAATTCATTACTACTAAAATCGGAGCTTAAGTGTTTAAGAGTGGGAAGTTTGATAGATGTTACAGACACCTTTCTGCCCCCACCCCTCCCTCTTTCAAAGATCTCCCTCCTTCCCCCAGTGACCCGGGAAGACAGGAGTGGGGGGGTTGTGGTCAGAGGCTGTTCCCGCTGCTGATTCAAAGTGAAGTCCAACTCCGTTTTTTTCCCATGGGGATTTTCTTCCTGAAAACAGTCTGTTACAAAACTGCTTTGTTTGATTATCACTATACTGACAACAGCTTTTCAGGTATTGTTTTCAGGCAATATATTTTCAGGCAAGTCACTTTACCATAGGTGCAGTCATTCAGGTGCTGCTTGGCTGCTTCAGTGTGGGTTCTTACGGGCCACCGGTCCTCCCAAGAAATGCTGCTCTGCTGCTCCGCATGGATCTCTTCTTCCCACGGCCTGCAGGACTCTATCAGGCCCCTGCTCCAAACATAGACACCAAACATCCCACAGGATCACAGCCTCTCTTTTTTCCAGCACTTATCTGCTCCTGCGTGGAGTCTTCCAGTCTTCCATGGGTTTGCAGGCGAATCTTTGCTTCTCTGATTCCCCACTAGTTGCTGGGGCCCTATTTCAGTGTTTAAGGCATCTTCTCTTTCTCCTTCTCTCCGACCTTGGTTTTAATCAAACTTCTCACTCTCCTCTCCCTTAAGTGGCCATGATGTTCTGCCTTGCCTTTTTTTTTCTTCTTCTTAAATATGTTATCACAGAGGCGTTACCAGCTGACCTTGGCTAGCTTGGAGCTAAGAAATTTCCAGCAGCTTCTTAAAGAAGCCTCTCTCCTAGCCCCCCCAGCTAATAAAAAACTCTGGCTACTTAAAATCACAACATTGTCTAAAGTTATCTTTCTGTCTAGCCATTTTATTTGTATTCATATCTGTATCCTGATTATTGTTTTTTTTCCAGATTTAGGATTTGTTAAAGAACAGAGAAAAGAAGGGCAAATCATAGATTATTTTAGTGTGATTCCTGTGAGTATATCCTCGGGTTTATTATTTGTGAGTGACAGCAAACTTGAAATACTCTGACAAGGGTCTGGCATATTTCATAATGGTGCAGAGCATTGTGCGTCACTACTTTCAGGAGACTGGGTCTTTATTGTATGACTTATCTTGAAGCCATGATCTCATACATATTGAAAGCTAGTAAGTCATTTATTCTCTGACGTCTTTTTTAATGCACAGTCTGAGTTAAGCCTTATTTCACTAAACACACAGTTAGGAAAGCATACAAGTTTTTCCTCTGTGAGAAACTAGAGCACAAATGAGGTGACGGTTTTCTTATATGCCTAATTAGAGACCACATCAAAGCTTAATAATTTACCTTGTAAGAAAATTTGCCTTGTAAGAGAGAGAACAAGAATATATAGGGCTGCAGGAGGAGTGGAACAGACCAGCTTGGATCATTGTAGACACCAAGTAAAAATGATATATGCTATGTTTATTGTTAATTGTGTTTGTTAGGGACGCCTGTTACCTGATAAATAGCATTCAGTAAATTCTGGTTTTATGGTTGTTTTATGTTTGTCTATACAATGGTATTTAAAACATATGATAGGCTCCAATAAAGCATGGTACCATTGCTTAAGGAAAGCCATGTTCCTCATAGACACTGGAGTTTATCTTATCTTTCCTTGAGATGAAAGGTCTTGTCTACTGTGTATTTCACTTAATGCATGCCTGGCAGGCTCTAGGACTTCCAATGTCTTTTTTCCAAGAACAGATTCCTTGGATTAAAGTGTTTTATAACAGTGTTTTTACAATATAGTTATTCAAATGTTTTTCTACTTCTGAAAAAGGATATAAAAGGAAAGGGAAAGCTCATCCTGAAAAGCAAGGGAAAAGTCTAACTTTTTTTTTTTACTATCCTTTGACAAAGCTCTGAAGTCCAGTTGTGTTTTTCTTTTCACTGATGTCTTTCATTGAATCAACCACCCTTCTTTTTTCTCAATTCCTCCTGAACTAAGGCAAGCTATGCCTATTAAGCCTCATCTCCACAAGCAATTGGGTCAAAAAGTTCACAGGTGGTTTGCTCTTCCATTTTCTTGGAATGCAACTTCATTGGAATTGGAGCTCCTTCACAGCTAGTCTGTTTTCCAGGTTTTTAAATGAATTTATTTATAATCATTCTCTTGCCTCTTTTTCTTAAGCCAAACTATTTTATTAATGTATTACTGCATTTAAATACTTTTAATAATCAGAGTTATGGAACATTTGGAATGTTCAACTGCAAGTTAATGATAGATAAAGTTTGGGAAAAGTTAAGATGCTGCTTGTGGCTGTAAGTTCGTATTTCTGAATGCTCTGATATTAACTTGTAATGTTTTGGAGTTTTTTGCCTCATTGGGAAAGCATTTGATGGAATATATTTATTCTGAAATGGAAGTCATCCTTATGAATCAGAGGAAAGCTAAGGCCTCTGGAAACTTGGAAAATTATGAGGTCATATTTTTTGATATTTCTTAGGTCTCTGTAAGTGATACAGGATTTCTGAGAGCTTTTTCTCTTTAAGATACATTATACATTTCTAGAGTTACGACTCTAGAAAGAGGAAGGAGCAAAAGAAGAGAGAGAGAAAAGAAGGGAAGATCAGAAAATTGAACTTTTATTTCCTCTTCTGTCCTGCTGTTTTTGAAGTTTCATCTGCTTCTTCCTGTTTTTCCTTCGCCCCATCTTTTTTTTATTTTCTCATTCCTTTTATCCTTTTTGGTGCTTAACTCTTCATCCTTCTTTCCTTCTCATATCTTTTCTGCTTACTTTTGCTGTAATTATCTGAATCTTAGATGCTCTGGAGGGAATCATTGTTAATCTTCCTATCTGAACAATATAAAATTAAATAAACAAACCTGTCCCATGGGATCATACTGAGGTGGAATTAGATGGGTTAGGTATGGATATAAATCTGAATCCTGGTGTCTGGGAGTGTTGATAGTTCATTACTGTTATGTCGCCTTTTGTCTGTGGCAACATTAGGGTGATGAATACCAGTGTCATGTTGCCGGTGTTTGGCTACAAGGTTGGACAACTTAATGTAGTTATAATACCTCTACTTTAGGGCTACACATTTATAATACATTAGAATAAGCTGATGTTAAGTTTATATTAAGCTAATAGTAAATAGACATTTATCATTTTCTTTTAAATATACATTAGTTTAGGGGCATATCTTTGTACTTTGAAGAATAGGTGCTAGAAAAGATATTTTAATGAATTGATTTGTTTATCTTCTTTCTATTGTTTTCCCCCCTAAGATTCTGGATTGGCAAGGTAGTTGCTTCATGCTGCAAAGGTTATTGGTTTTTGTCAGGATTTGTGGCAGGAATGATTTAAGCAAGGACCTTCCCACTCATTTGTGATTTGAAAACAGAGCTTGGTGAGGAAATTCTTGAACTTTCCAGAAATCACTAAAAGATATTCTGACTATAATGTCAGGTAAATGACAAAATTACTTTATAAAATTACTTTATAAAAATTTGTGATTTGATCAGTATGGTACTTAACAGCAACTGTCTGTAGTGGGTGCTAACCTCTAATGGTTCTTTTTGTGGAATAAATTTGGTTTTTAAGATGTTTATGTATATATATATCTCATGTCATTTTATAATAAACCTGTTGTATGACTGCATGTTTCTGCAGAGGAGAAAAATTCTAAGTTGAATGATATAAATAAGCATAAGTGAAACTAACTCAGGGTATGCTCACATTGCAGTTAAATTTTGAGTATGTCTTACACAACTTTAAAGAACTGGTTTAATTTAGCTACTTTGGATACCTCAGAAGTAAATTTTTGACATAGGGACTAGTTCCTTTGCAAACTGTTAGCTAGATATCCAAATAAGTTCCATAGATCACTATTTGATGGCTTTAAAAATCCCTTGTGAGTGTTAGAAATGCAATTAAGGTGACTTACCTGTCTTGGAATATCAGGAATGAACTCCAAGTTAATACAGCTTAACTCAGGAACATCTCTACTTTTTTAACAAGTTCTTCAACTTATTTGTCATAGTTCCTTGCATTCTTGTGGGTAAGAAGCACTCTTACTGTGTGTATTCAAAATTTGTAGAACTTTTTTTAACCCATCTGTTAAGTTATATACATTGTGATATAAGCTGCATTTTCCCCGGTTTATTTGATGAGGTTTTTGGTTTGTTGGGTGGTGGATTTATTTCATGATGTCATCATGCGTATCTGTCATGTACACGCAGTGACTAAACTTTTGTAGTTAAGTAGGAGTCAGTTGGATTCTACCCTTTTCACTTGATGCCTTCAAAATTACATCTTTTCGTTCATAGAATCACAGAATACTTAGGGTTGGAAGGAACCTCTGGAGATCATTTAGTCCAAACCCCCACCAAGGCCAGGTTGCCTAGATATTCACTCTAGCATATTTATCCAACAGTTCATTGTTAGTGTTTTAAGGCAAAAATCAGTCTGTAATGCTTCTCATTCCTTACCTTTTGAATAAAGGTCTGTCTTCCCTGTGACTGAGATTTGCCGAAAACAATTAATTTTACATTTCCCTAAAGGAAAACAAGGTGATTCTTTCAAAGGCAATGGAATAAAAACAGGCAAGGTGTAAAGTTTTAAAACGTATATACCTGTGTATTACTATATCCACCATGCAGAAACTGTTAATTGGTGCTAACACGCAAAAGAGCAAATGACCTGGGTAATAAAGTTAAATGAAGTGGTGTGGGAATATACCACTATATAAATGGTATATATATATCATACTACTACTATATATCATACCACTATATAAATGAAGAATAGATTGATGGGATAAAACCATGGAAAACTTATTATAGGATAATTTTAGAATGAAAGATATTTCTGAGAGACTGGAACAGAAATGGCTAAGAATTAGTGTTCTTGTTTGCTTGTTTTATTAACTGAATAGGGAATTCTAGGAACTGATAACAGAGAAGGAAATAAAGCTTAAGAGAGCAAATGTGCTTTGGCTTCTGTAGCCTGTAGAGGACAACTAACCCAAGTCTATTAAACTACTTAAGTTAAATAGTCAAGAAGATATTGTTAGGGATGATTAGAGATCATTGCTTGTGGGAGCTGCTTATCTGAGTAATGTTATTACCTTGCCAGGGTGAAAATGTCTGTGAAAATGATCTTCCTTGGAGTGTCTCTCTCTAGTACTCTGACACAAAATATCGTTTGGTAAAGTCACAAATAGTCCTGGTAATAGGGTTTAATGCTGCTTTTGTCAATGTATTATATTATAAGGTTTATTCTTGCTTGTTGTCTCCTGAGAATCCTGGAATGAGTAAAGAATTATCCTGTTTCACCTTTGATACTAAGTTGGAAAGCTAGAAGATGAAACCCATTTGAACTAAGGCAGATACCAAATTCAGGTATTTGTATTTGTAGAGAAAGGGATGTATTTGTATTTGATGTATTTGTAGAGAAAGGGAAAGGATTTAAGATGCATCGAGCAAGGATCAGTTAGAACACAGCTCTTCAGGAGTGTAAACAGATCTTACGAGCTTTCCTTTCCTTGATGTCCATGCATTCTCTCTCCTGTACTCTCTGTTTCTCAAGTATTTTCTGTTATGGCCTATATAAAGTCTTCAAAGAAATTAACGAGATAAAGCAATTAATAGGAGAAAATATTGAAAGCTGACAAAATAAAGATCTAATATAACAGTACTGTAAAAAAACTATACCAAACTTGGACACAGTTGGCTTAAATGGAAACAGAATTTTTAAAATTTGGAACTCCACAACTAAAAAATTTATGGAAGTACTACCTGAAGCATTTGTTTCTCAGAGCAGTGAATGTAGAGCAGACTTCCCAGGATAGGTTTGCAATGGCAATTGTTAAGATAAATGGACATATATTAGCCTCAGTTAATATGTGTATAATGTATATACTGAGTATATATGTAAAATGTATAGTATATATTTTTATATTATATATTATATGTCATATATATGATATATATTATAGATATCTGTACTGAGGTACAGTATAAATCCTGAGTTGCTTTGCTGTAGTAACGAAAATAGTAAAACTCAAAATCTTCATAACATTTAAGACATACTCGTAGCTTCTTACCAGTTATTTATTTTATTAAACTTCAAGTTTCTAGCAATTAGGAGAACAATATTTTCCTGAAAGTTAGGTCTTGAACTGGAATTTAGACTTCTGATTTTTTACTGCTCAGTCTGTAGCCTTTTATTTTTTAATTCTATCCATTTTGTGGTAAGCTTTTTCAGTAGCCTTATAAGGTAGCTGAATGTGTAAATACCACAGTGGAAACAATCCCTGCATCATACCATGCCTTTGTAATTAAGCAGTGGTTGGGAGGTTGTGACTTGTAGTTAAATGTCTGCTAGCAGCTCATTCCTATGGACAACAACGCTGTTATTTTCTCAGTGACTAACTTTAAACTTTCTGTATTAATGTTTCTAGAGGCTGAAAAAGTGTAATAAGTACTTAAAGATTGTACCCAAAAATAGAATTATGGCACGATTCTCACCAGAAACAGTGGTAAATGAGAACTGCTATTGCAGTGTCAACACATTCAATACGCATAAAATTAAAAATATTCTAAAAAGGAAACTGGCGACACTTTTTATATGCAATAATTATTTATTTATTTATTTGAGTTGGAAGTATTGAGTCATGAACCTTCAGGCAGTTTCAGATTATATAAACTGAAGCACAATTTTGACAAATATGGAATATTGTGTGATGGCCCAAGAGACCAAATCTGCTTATGCTGTCCAAAGATGTAGAGAATGTCAAGGAAATGTGTTCTGTTTCCCTTCTCCAGATTTTTAGGGAGATTTGATAGATTAGATCAGGTAACATCTTACTGATTGCAAAAATTCATCAGAATTCTCCAAATTGAGCATATTATGTATATTTAAATTAAAATGCAAGGGCTTGGCAACCTTGTATGTATGTATACAGTGTTTATGTAAGTACATCATGTGTAGTCTCTACATCCAAATGTAGTCAGGCAATAGAGAATTTTGAGCGTCCTAAAGTACCATTGTACAGTGACAGTAATGCCATTCTTGATAGAGTTTCTGATAGTTTTGATTGCCACTCAGTGTTGAAGAGCTTTTGATAGGGTTGTCAAGGCTTGTTTCTGTGAGTCATGGGGAGAACATACTCTAGTGAATCCTTTTTTAGCTGCTCTTCATTACTACACCAAGCATGGGATCACTAACAAGAGAAGTCTAGGAATCATTTAAAACAGACAAAGGGCAATCCAGGTAATACTGGTACATATCCCTAGCAAGTGCAGGAACCTTCATTTGTAGTTCAAGTTCCAGAGCCACGTGTACTTGTATTGCTAATTCTTTTAGTTTTATGGCCTAGGTACGTATCTGACTTAAAGCCTTTGTTCCTAAGAGAAACTATGACAGAGTCATGATTGTAAGAAGTGCACACTTTGTTTTTGAGAAGCATTTCTTTTCAATAGTAAGTAAATCTCAAGTAGAAAATAGATATGTCTTAGTGAATCAGAAAACCATAAGAGAAATAAAATTAAACTGCCTTGGAGTTCTAGTTTTAAAAATAATCCCTCGATTCAATATTTGTATTCCCTAATTGATAAGATAATGAATTATTGTATTTTAAGGAAATTGCCTTAGGCAAAAGTCGGAAGACGTGTTGATTCTAGTGTTGAGAGAGCTAAAATTTCATTTCTGAATTACCGTTTCAGTACATAGGATGTCAAGAACGGTTGCTGTATAAACATTTAAAATATTATAAGAGGAAGAGTAAAATGGATCTGATACTTTGGAAGTAAGAAACATGATAAAGCAAAATGGGGAAAAAATAAGTAGTTTTTAAAGCTTCCTGCTTCAAGAAGAGCCTAACACCATTTCAAGAATTGTCTATGCTGTATGGAAGAATGATGGAATCAGATGTAGCTTTGAAATTGTCTTGCAGTGAAAGAGGGAATTTAAAGCAGCCTGCTTATAAAGAAATGGGGGGAGAGGAAAGATGAACAGCAACAAATCAAACAAGCAAACCCCCAACCGCACAAGGCAATTTATACCAGCTGAGAAATTTCCCCCAAGCTCTTTAAAATAAGAGCATGGTACCTTGGTGAAATATATTGGAAATTTTGACTCACCCTAATGATGAACAGGTAAAATGCATTATCTTAAACTGCTTCATGGTTTCCCTTTGCACAGTTACTGTATATCATATGATGTGTGATAATTTAAGTGGTAATGTTAATTCAAACCCACAAGTTTTTAATATCTATGTATGCATAACCCTTTGTGTTGCATAACCCCTTTCGCAATTGTATATTTGGGATACATATGTGGAAATACAAGAAACTGTTTACCACTTTTTACTAATTTATATAAAAAGAGTAGGTGGGGAAGCTAAAGTATGCTCATAGAAAAAACGATGAGGCATAAAAATAACATGTTAGGTAGAAATAAATTATCTTAGACCGATCTGTGGAGGCTTGGAAAGATTACCTGGTAATGCTTTCTTAATCTTACTTCTAGCATTTTTGATTTCTGATTTCTGAGACAGTTTATGCAAAATATTTAATTTTAGACATGTAAGCAATTCTATGCCATTTTTACTTAACTTCTTTGAGCTACCTATTTTCATAATAACTGCAAAAATTATTTTTTATATACCTGTGTCTAAGTACATATGTAAAAATATACATTATGTTCATATATCCTATTCAATAATATTTGAAGCCATAATTAAAGTTTAGGTTAAATAGGTAATGAGTACAAAGTATACAAATTAAAAATTCACAGAATCATGGAATCAATAGGGTTGGAAAAGACCTACAAGATTATCGGGCCCAACCTTTGACTCAGTGCCGCCATGCCCACTAAAACATATTGCAAAATACCACATCCACTTGTTTTTCGAACACTTCCAGGGATGGCGACTCTACCACCTCCCTGAGGAGCCTGTTCCAATGCTTAACCACTCTTTCAGTGAAAAAATTTTTCCTGAAAGCCAACCTCAACATCCCCTGGTGCAACTTGAGGCTGTTTCCCTTGTCCTGTCTCTTGTTACCTGGGAGAAGAGACAGACCCCCACCTGTCTACACCCTCCTTTCAGGCAGTTGTAGAGAGTGATAAGGTCCCCCCTGAGCCTCCTCTTCTCCAGGCTGAACATCCTCCGCTCCCTCAGCCGTTCCTCAAAGGTCTTATGTGCCAGACCCTTCCCCAGCTCTATTGCCCTTCTCTGGACACACTCTAGCACATCAGTGTCATTCTTGTTAACACAGGATTAGAGGTACAGCATTTTGGGAAAAACAGAAACAATTGAACTAGGGTAATTTTTAAAATGTAGATTTCAAAACCAGTAGAAACATTTTCAAACTTACAAAGCCATTTCCCTGTTTCCACTTAAAATCATAAATAATGCCTGCTAAATTTCAAACCAAACTGATTTGATTCTTCACTGCTAGTTAGTACTTAGATTTAGTGTTTGGCTTGAAATATGTTGTGAGTAGCATTCCTTTCTTTATTCAATAGAGAATTTTTTCATCATCAGCTAACTGAAAAAGTTTTGAGCTGGCGGACTTATCAAATATTTTGATTGTCTATAAATAAACAAGATGTGAGAAAAGAGAAAGAAAGAACCACAAAGTTACTTACTGAAGGTTTGTATGAGTTTTCATGCTCAGTTTTGGTGATGAGATCTGGGGACTGGAGAGGCCTCCTAAAGCTTCTTCTCCTTCCTGATCTCAGTGCGAGGTGTTTCTTAACAGGCTGCCTGCCTCAGACTTGCCGTCCTCAAGGAGGTGCCTGATGCTCAGCCCTAGGGCTGCCCCCCAGGCTGTCCTGCTGCTGGCTGTGCCAAGGGGACAGGCCCTGGTGGCCAGGGCCTGCCCTGTTGACCCACCCAGAGGATCCACAGGGTCTTGGCCCCAGGGATCCCAAATCCTTATAGCATATTGACACCCTGACTCTTTCTCTTAGAGGTGCACTGTGAGAAGCTTTCAAACTATTGGATACTTGATTTTCGGATTATTGGGAGACAAAGGAGTCCAAAAGACACCAAGAAAGTTAGCTGTAGTCATCTTAAAATATAAAAACCAATGCATTCTTTTTCTTCAGGTGTTTTTGAGTACATACAGGACTTAATTGCAATTCCACTGAAGTCCTTGGATCTGTTTTTGTCCTTTACTTATTTCTTCCTTTGGAAGCTTATCCCACTAGTAGACAAAAATTAAGCCTCCTGTTATAGTTTGACTCCGGCTAAATGCCGAGTTCTCAGAGAGGAGAAAAAAAAATCCCTCGACCTTTGTGATAAGGATTACAAGCAACTGTTTATTAACTATTTCACAAGCAAAACAATCTCTAACTTAGAATATTAAGTATTCACTACTACTACTCCTACATATTAAGTATTCACTACTACTACTACTACTAAAATCAGAGCTTAGGAGTTTGAGTGAGAAGTTTGATAGTGGTTACAGACACCTTTCTACCCCCATCCCTCCCTTTTAAGATCCTTCCCCTTCCCTCAGCAGCTCGGGAAGGCAGGAGCAGAGGGAGTTACAGTCAGATGTTGTCTTTGCTGCTGCTCGGAACAAGAGAGAGTCCCACCCCAGTTTTCCTCGTGGGGTCTTTTTTTTGCACAGAATTTGTGGATTATACTGACAACAGCTTTTCAGATATTGTTGTCACGTAAGTCACTTTACCATAGCTGCAGTCATTCAGGTGCTGCTTGACTGTTTCATGGGCCACCAGTCGTCCCAAGAAATGCTGCTCTGCTGCTCCAGCGTCTCTTCTTCCCACAGCCCACAGGACGCCATTAGGCCCCCTGCTCCAAACCAGACATCAAATGTCCCACAGGATCACAGTCTCTCTCCTCCAGCATTTCTCTGTTCCAGCGTGGAGACTTCCAATCTTTCCACAGGTTCACAGGCAGAAGAATCTTCGCCCCTGTGGGTCCTCACAGGTTGCTGGGGCCCTATTTCAGTGTTTAAGGCATCTTCTCTTTCTCCTTCCCTCCGACCTTGGTGTTAATCAAACTTCTCACCCTCCTTTCTCTTAAGCCGCCATGATGTTCTGCCTAGCTTGTTTTTCCTTCTCCTTCTTAAATATGTTGTCACAGAGGCGTTAGCAGTCGACCTTGAGCTAGCTTAGAGCAGAGAAAAACTCCAGCAGCTTCTTGAAAAAGCCTCTCTCCTAGCCCCCCCCCAGCTAATAAAAAACTCTGGCTACTTAAAACCACAACACCTCCCCAACTCCCTGTTGTTTGCCATATACTTTTCATTTGAACATCTGCTGAGGGAAGTGGGATTTGATGGACATTTTTTATTAATGTGGACTAAAGATGTGTTGGCACATGCAGTCAATATTCCTTTTTTTACAAACAAGTCCTTGTCTTTGTAAGTATCATTTAGTAAATAGCAATGGGTAAAATGGATCTATCTTGCTCCATGCGTTGCTGAGCACCAGCAGGAAGGAGGGGTAGAAGAGGCAACTCCTGCATTGGGTGTCAGCAGAAAGTTTTCTTTGCATCAGGAGCTGTTGTTCATATTTCCCTCACCTGCCTCTTCTACCTCCTCCATTTTCCACTGCAGAAGTCACCACTGTATTTAGGCAGCATCATCCAGTTCTGCCTGTGTTTCGAAGAAGTTTTTTTCCCTAAGTTCCCCATAGAATTCAATGAGAGCATAATTTGCTATAGGGCAGAATCAAATTCTTCCTATCAAGAAGTGTTACCCAAAGTATTGGTAGCAGCTAGTGAGGGGAGGTCTCTGTTAGACCACTGAATATTGATGGCCTTCTCTCCCTGACCACTCTTTTGAAGGCCACAATAGGTTTTAAGTTCTCACTACAAGAAAACCAAAACTGGGTGTTTATCCCATTAAAAGTTTTAAATGTCTCTTTCCTGTGTGAAATTTGCAACAAAAGACCACTTGAAAGTCATGAACCAAAATTGAGGTGTGACCTATATTAAAAGGGCTTTGATGGTGAGCTTTCAGCCATATCTATGGGAAGCACAGGACATGTAAGCTGCTGCCTTCTGCTAGTTCAATAGCAAGCATCAGGCACCTTGCACCAACACAGACATGCGGCAAGGCTGAGTCATACTAGATGAGACATGTCTTTACTGAAACAACCTTTTTATTGAAAGATGAACAGGTTTTACCCTACGGTGCTGCATACGGGTTTCGTCTTTTTAACATACTGACATTTCTAGACCAGTAAAGCTTTAGATTAAGCATACCTATAGCTTGAGTAAAAGCGTTTTCCAGTTCTCTGAATGAAATGAACTATGCAAAAGAAAAAAAAAACACCCTCTATGTGTATAAATTTATATGTACACACACTACTGTAGATTTCATCCACAAAAGAAAGAAAAGTCCATAGAATAAGAATCTTTATAAAAATTATAATGTCAACTGATTGCAGGATTTCTCCCAGGGCTTCTCTTTGGTTTATCTCTCAAGCAGAGGTTTTGTGTTTGAGGTAGGCTTTGTTGCCATGTGGAATATTGTGTATAGAGGATTGGACTTTTTGTTTTTCTAAGTCATAATAAGATGTATAGAAAATCTCTGTGGAGCTTTTCTATATAAATTCTAAACTTCACCATGGTAGGATTTTGTATGAGATGTTTTGAGATATTTTTCATATTGTATTAAGTTTACAAAAGGGTTATACAGGTAGAAAGTGGATATTACTTTATTGTTTATTGTAGGTGTAAAAATTAGATATGGTCCAATAAATAGGCAGGTTATGAATTTCTGTTGAAAATAATATGCTAATTACTCATAATACAATCATCGTTTTATAGTGCTTATTTCTCCTTAAATTGAAAAACAGTTCTGTATGTAGCATGTGATTTATGCTGAGATTTATATAGGTTGTCTTTTGTTTTTTAAGAAAAATATTTTTTCCAATGATTTTTCTGGGAGGATGAGGAGAAAATGTAGACAAAGTGTGTGATCTGGGCAATCTTTCCTTCTGTTTTGTGTTTTCTGATTATGGGAAAAATAGTAGACCAAATTCGGTCTCAACTGAGTGCTTAATTTTCTTCATCTGAAGTTGAGTCACTTTAAAAAATGAATAATAATTTTTAATGTGGGCTAAACCTCAAATGGTTTTGAACTCAGTATGTAAATTTGTCTTCAGTTATAAAAAGTATCTGTGTTAGGGCTGAAAGATAGTTAGTGAAAAATCAGACACTTTGATACTTTTGCTGTTATATGTGCAGGTTTCCTATTTCTATTGTCATTGTTTTCAATGTTTTGCCTTTATTCTAAAACAGTACAACATTAGCCCAGGTCTCATCTATATCTGTATTGTTTTGGAGCCTTTATTTTAAAATAGAATTTCTACAGCACTGTGTGGAATCCAGCTACTTCCCCCCCTGTACTAGTAGTAGCTTTTCAGTTAGCAGTCTTCCACAATGTGCCTCTCTGGAGTATGAGGTAGAAAATGACATCTCACCTCATCCAAGGCAAACTCTGATTCCGAGGCCACAGTTTCCCTTTTTCTCCTTCCACCCTGTTGACTAAATGCAAATTGCAACAGAAGATGGGCTGTACAGTAAAATTTTAAATCCTTTCAGGCAGAGGAGAGAACTGAAGGTCATCTGTATTTTGAGTGACTGCCCACAGCACTGCCTTAGTTGGTAATAAAACTAAAAAATTGTGAAAACAAAGAAAAGAGAGATTTTTCGTGAAATAAACTTTATATTTAAAGCTACGTGAAATTTGTACTGTGCCAGCTATAGCTTTGCAGATAGCATGGGATTTGAGCACTGCCATGACAGGCTATGTGTTATATTTTTGATGGAAAGCATGTGCTTGACTTTCTTTTTAAAGTAGAATTGATAACATTTTATTGGAGTTTCTCATTTCTACTGGATAGAGCTTTCTAAAACACTGACTCTTGTTTTTTGTTTTGTTTTTAATTTGATCCCCAAGTAAGAGTGAAACTTGAGAATTATCCTGTTTCTCATATCTCTTTAAGTCAGTTTATGAAAGATGGAACATGTTCCTAGTACTAGTTTGCCTATTAGAGTCTGAGGAAGGAGAATTAATTTTTCTGAGGATTGTCAGTACTGTTGAGGAGTATGCATGCAGAAGATTGTGTGTTGGCGTTTGACTTAAAATATAGATATGTCATTCTGAGCATTCTGAAAGATCTCTATTCTAGCTTGGATACTGTCACATGAACTGAAAAAATGATTGAATAACTGTGAACAAAAGATTGTAAAAAATGATTCTGCCTTGGCTCTAGTACTTGAAACAATTACAGCTCTTGACCAGAATGTGGAAATATCTTAAAAAGTAAAAAGTTTTGCTGGACAAATAAAGCAGAATTTACACC
>WEIV01021712.1:8436-46200 GCA_013390005.1 Calyptomena viridis | reverse complement strand
TTTTTTTTTTTTTTTTTGCCCCTTGAGAATTATTTCAAAAATGAAACTTACTGTGCTTTTTGGATATGACTGTTTTAAGATTGTGTACAAAAAAGATGAATAGTCATGTTGATGCTGTGATAGAGCACATTGGCTATCTTAATGCTTGACTAAGAAAAGTATGAAAAAATGAAAAGCAAGGATTTAATTTATTTTCAATCAGTAGCATAACAGGTCTTGCTTTTAATTACAATTTCATAGGCATAATATTGATTTAAAGGTGACTATACTACTTGACAAAATATGAAATGAAAGGAGCATGGTCATTTGTGGAAGAAAATCTGAAGACACTGTTTTAAAACTTATAGAAAGTGGTGAATTTCTATTTTATTTAGGGTTTGGTTTTTTTTCCTTAGAATAATAAAAGATATGTCAGGAAACCTTACTGTCTTTCTATTTGATGTGTGTTTAACCTCTTTCCTCCAAAAGTCAGAAAAATCCTTTTTTTTAGGATGAAGTTCTTTCACCTCTGTCATACATCTGCTTATGTCACATTGCTACTTTCATAGTTACTGACTTTATTATCATAAAGTGCAATGTTTTTTGTATATAACCATGTATATGAATCCTGAAAGACATATTAAAAGAATAGCAACCAAATAAAAAATAAATTCTTGTCAGTCATCAATTTGTGTGCTTTTCCTAATCAGTGTCTAATCCACCAGCTTCTAATTACAGCTCTTAATAAATTTTATATCTTAACACATTTATTTATTGTCTTAGTTCCTTTGTATTTTTCACATAAAGTTGTAATTTTTTGCTGTATTTCAAGTGACACAGCAATAAGATTATAGATGACTTTATCAAATAGGTATTTGCTGTGACTGCCCATAAGAGCTGCTAAACTCCATTGTTTTCAGTTGACAGTAACATTAAAATACATCCAATTAGTGAAAATAAACTGTTCTATTTAGGCCACACAGAGTCATGGGTGTTTTTATTTAAGAAAATGTGATAAATGACAAACATTGGAAAAACCGTTCTTGCTACTGCCTAAACTTTGTGTGAGAGTGGGAGGGGAACAACTCCTCCAGCAATTCTTAAAACTGAATTGTAGTGTTGTGTCTTTTTTATATCTCTTACAAACCATTAAATAGCTATTTTCCACATTCTTTTTACTACGTTTTCTCTTTCCAGGTCACATAATTTGCTAAATGTATGTTTTAGAGTCAGGTTTAAGATGCTGGATTTCTTTAAAGTCTAAGAAATATTACAATGCTGTATTTTGTTTATATAATTAACAAAAGCTGGATTAGGTCCTAATGTTTGTAATATTAAATGTCTAACTAATTTCTCATGTGATATTCTTGTTCTTGCTTCACTCTTTGCTTGTCTTCTTTCCATCCAGGTTTTGCTGTAGAAATAAAAGTGCAGTTTACCTCTTTGCTTCTTTATTGCATCTGCTACTTATTACTAGTTAATGGTTTACTTCAGTGTTGTGTCCATTATGAACGTTTGACCAGTGTACACTCAACTATTGTATTTTAAAGAAAAAAATTAAGTTGTAATTAAATTTATTGTATTGTTGAGATATTTAAGGTGGAAAAGATGGTCATGTGAATGACGAATTCTAAGTGAATCTGAATTTAAAGGTTTTATGTAGCGGTTACCTAACTGAAATATTTGCTTTGTTATTCTGCACATAAACAGTTAAAAACAAATTGGAAAAGTTATATCTACATGCTTCTGAACTGAAGGATTGTGTAATTCTGTTAAATGAAAGTTATCCAAAAGTTACTGTAGCTGACAGTTGTTAGAATATCTTGGAGGTCTGCAAAAATTTAGGTTTCAAGAACAACATTTGTTTTCTGTGAAATGACCACTGAAGATGTTTTTTTCTGCAAGGTTTCCCTTTACATTGATATTGCCTGGCTCCTCTGACAGTTCCTCTACGCACTGGCAGCTCTGTCAAAGGAATTTAGTAGGGCTGGTGGGAGTGACTGTTTTGAAGGTGACTCAGGTTTCAAGGACAAGAACAGTGACTTGAAATAGTCCTGCAAGCAACTCCTTTAGAAATATCCCGCTTAATAGTTAAGGATTGGATTAGGATGTTTGTTTATGAGCATTTTGTGTTTACTTGCTGGTTTTTACAGTGTTTGGTAAGAGAGTATAGTATGTTCTCATTTTCTTTGTGCCCACAGCTCTCATACAGCTAAAAAAAATTACTAATGTGCATTGAGAAAAGCTATTAGGAGTTTTGATTGTTGTTTCTTTAATTACAGTTAATATTATACAAATAAGTTTTCTGTATTTTCATTTTCTCTCTTTATTCTTCATCCAGATTCCTCCAAGAAAATTAAAGACGTCTTAGAAGAATTCCATGGCAGTGGTGTGTTAGCAAAATATAATCCTGAAGGGGTAATTCTTCTTTCTTAATAATCAGAAATGGTGGAGAGAATTTGCAAATGTAGCCAATCTAAGCATTTGAAAGAGAAGATTATTTATGAATCAGCTGTTTGGCGTATTTGAAGCTGCTTGAAAAACAAAAATATGAATATTTTGAAGAACTACAAATGTATGAATATCACAATTGACAGACCTGCTTAATAATTTACATAAACCCACGGTTTTTTCCTTTTTTGTTTTGTTAAACAAACAAACTCTTGTGGTTTAATCCCCGCTAAGCTCCGCACAACCACTTGCTCATTGCCCTCTGCCCCATTGGGGTGGGGAGAGAATTTCAATAGATGATTTAATAGGTAAAGCAAGAGCTGTGCACACAAGTGAAGCGAGAAATTCATTCATCACTTTCCATGTGCAGAAAAATGTTCAGACATCTTCAGGAGAGCAGGGCTTTCACATATAATGGCCACTTGGGGCAACAGATACCATCACCCTGAGTGGTCCCCACTTCCTTCTTCTTCCCCCAGCTTTATACACTGACCAGGATGCTGTATGGTATGGAATATCCCTTTGGTCAGTTGAGGTTGGTAGTCTCAGTTGTGCCCCCTCCCATATTCCTATGTATTCCCAGCCACCTCACTGGTGGGATGGGGTGAGAAGCAGAAAAGGCCTTGGCTCTGTGTGAGCACTGCCCAGCAATAAGTAAAACATCTCTAAGTTATCGACGCTGCATTCAGCAGAAATCCAAAACATAGCCCGTACAAGCTACTGTGAAGGAAATTATCCTAGACAAAATCAGCACACAAATGCCCCCCCCTCCAAAAAAAACCACTCAACCAAATAAACCAAAAACCAAAACAACTCCACAAACCTTATAATAAGATTAACATGCTTTTCAATTCTTTTTAAAGATTTGAAATGTCTATCATAATTTCAAAAGTTAGAAAAGTAAAATCCATTAAGATTTCTTTTAAAATTCTGTTTCTCTTGTGTTCTTTCTGGTATTGGGATTTTCTGATGTTATAAAACAAAGAATTGAGCCGGGGAAAAAAATGTATGTGCGCATTGTCACTGCAGATTCATCACTAAACAAAGTATTCTGGTTTGGCTGCTAGAGAAAGCCAGATTGTTTTCTTATCCTTATTTGAAGTTTGTATTTGCCTAGCACATCCTAATAGTGTGATTCAGAATGTAGCTAAATAAAGTACTGTTTCAGTAATATTTTTAATAGTAATGTTTATAACTGTGTTTGTATTATGTGAAATTCAGGATAGAAAAATGTGCTAACCATTATGAAAATTACTTGATCTTGCGTTTCAGAATGTCCTAGACAAGAATTATTGGCAACTGAGGTAGTTATCACTCATTAAGTATTCAAAAATCATTTGACACTTTGAAGTTGGCAAAGCATAATTTTGGTCATTTTAGTCAGTTTCTGAGGAAAAATTTTGTAATTCAGTAAAATAATGTAAGTGGATCCTGTAAACAATCATCTTACATTTCCAGGTTTTTAGTTAAATACAACCATAGAATAAAAGGATGGGAATGTTGTGATCATCTACTTTATTCTGCAATGTAACACAAGCTGTAGGACCTGCCTTAAAGGTTTTTTTGTTAGAATGTAGGCACATTTTGGTTTCGTCTTTTCTTTTAGGAAAAATATGAACTGTTGATTTACGAACTTCATGCTTGCTCTTTTTTTTTATTTTATGTTCAACTTCTGCAGTTTTCTGTTAGTGTACATGATAAAATTGTCTTTACATATTATTCATGTTTTTCCTTCTAATTTTTTACTTTCAGTCATCATACAATATTTTCAGTTTTGTGAAGTGTTCTCTATTAAAGTGAAAAATAACTGTATTTTATGCATATTTAAATAATATGTTGCCATGTAGGTAACATGTTATAATCAATTGTGTATAAACATCATTATTTAAAGTGGTGTGATTACTCTCTTAACAAAGTCATTCTTCCGATTTGGGGATGCATGGATGTTGAGTCATGGCAAACTGTGATCAATATGGGCACACAGGACAACTGCTTTGATTTGAAGCCAAGTGAATTGGCAAAATTTGTGCAAAGCTGGAATTAATAAACATAGCTGGTCTTGAGGTGAGTCTGTGACTCTGCATGGTGTCTCTCAGTTCTTCATTTCACAGCTATTCATTTGCAGAATCCTACCAGTGTGTTGAAACATCCAGGGATTTTAGAGCAGCAGAGTACCCAAGGCAGAGGGAAGGGGAGAAAGAAATGCAAATCAGACACCCTGTGGTGACTTCAATGTCTTCACCAGGGATCAAGCTATTCATTACTGCTGGGTCAATGTGGGACCTGAGCTAACCCTGTCAGCTTTTGTGTTTTGCTGCTTAGCACTTAGACTTCAGGGAGTGCAACATAAGGAAAACACAGCAAAAAACTTACTTTGGATCTAGTAGGATTTGTTAGCTCAAGTTTCATGCCATAAACTGCTGAACTGGAAGCAAAGCAGCTGAAATTCCCTCTGCCACAGAGTGAATAGTCTATCCCGACAAAAGAACTGCCTCTGTATTGGGTGTGTTTGTATTATTGGCATGCATTCAACTTGCTGTGTGGATAAACTACAGAATGATTTGCAAGTGGATTTTATGTGGTTGGATGAGGATTCCATGGGTTGGAAGTAATTAGTTCTTATCTGTAAATGAGATGACAAAAATGGACTGATCCAGCAAAAATCAGGCATAGTGCAGCTCTTTACTTCTACATATTATAGACAGCACTTCTGTTTTGTAGTTGTTTTGTAGAAGATACCATCATATTTCCATTTTACCTCCCTATTTCCTAGATAATTATCTTACAAGCACTCCAAGTGCTTTTGTTTAAGTCTTGTTCTACTGAAGGATGGTGCCAGGATTTTACCAACAAACATGAGACAGAGAGCCATGGCAGATTATATATAGCAGATTATATATAGCAGAGCGATATATTTATGTACTTAAGAAAAATCTTAGGAACTTCCTGATTCAAGCTTCTCTCTGCTTAAAGAGTTCAGGAATTTATTCCCCTGCATTGCTTCTATGTTACTGATCTAACAGGATGCAAATAGCAAAAGAAAAGCTATTGGTATTTGAAGCTTGTTATCTGAAGTAATCTGATTTTTTTTTTTCTTTACATTATTTTATATCATGTGGAGTGGATTTTGGGTTTAGGGGAAATGATATATCTAGTTATCAGAAGGTTATCTATTATAGGAAGTTCACTTACGGAGTTTTGCTCTCTGCTTTCAACGTAAAGGAGAAGACTAAAATTTCTACAAGTGCTACTGAGTCTCTGCCCTTTCACCTTCTTCACTAAGTTAATATCAAGTAGGGATTAAGAATGGATTTTATATCTGATACAAGACACATAGGTAGGTTAAGATGAGCCTCTTGGAAAGCTGTGATTTACAAATATTCTTTCCATCCTTTGAGATTTATTTATATTAATTTCAGCCGTTTCAGTTTGAGGAGAGCATTGAATAGGTTAACAAGAATAAGGAAAGCAGATAGAACTAAAGATAGTATCTAAATGGTCAGTAAGTACACAACATTGTGTGCTCATAGTCCTAGTGTTGTCATCCTTTTTGAGTGTATCATAATTTCTCATTTACCAGGGATGCCATTGACGTTCTTGGACACCTGGATGCACTGCTGGCTCATGTTCAGCTGCTGTTGACCAGCACCCCCAGGTCCTTTTTCACCAGGCAGCTTTCCAGCCACCCTTCCCCAAGCCTTTAGTGATGCATGGGATTGTTGTCATCTTCAGGGTGACTGAGGTGTACTTGATCGTTGATAAGGATATTAAACAGGAGTGGCACCAACACCAAGTCATGGGAAACATTACTTGAGACTGGCCACCAACTGGATGTAACTGCATTGAGCACCATTCTCTGGCCCAGCCATCGCACCAGTTTGTTACCTAGCAAAGAGTGCACCTGTCCAAGCCATGAGCTGGCAGTTCCTCCAGCAGAATACAGTGTCAAAGGCTATACTAAAGACCTTAGAGGTCTTTTCTAACCTTAATGATAATGATTCTGTGGAAGTCCAGGGAGACAATACCCACAGCCTTTCTCTCAAAGCAGGTCACTTTGTCACAAAAGGAGTTCAGGTTTGTTAAGCAGGACCTGCCTTTTCAAAACCCATGCTGGCCTGGCCTGATACTCTGGTTTTCCTGTATGTGCCATGTGATGTCACTGCTCCATGACCTTCCATGGCACCGAGGTCACGATGACAGGTCTGTAATTACCCAAATCCTCCTTCTAGCCCTTCTTGTAGATGGATGTCATATTTGCCAATCTCTAGTCAAATGGGACCTCCCTGGTTAGCCAGGACTGCTGGTGAATGATGGAACTTGAGTTGGTAAGCACGTGCACCAGATACCTCAGTACTCTTGGGTTAATCTCATCTGGCTCACTAAACTCACATGTGTTAAGTGTTGTGGACAACAATTTCCCTTTGGATTATGGAGCCTTCATTCTGCTCCCCATCCCCATCTTCCTGCTCAGGGGCCTTGGTACTCCAAGAAAGACTGGTCTTGCTATGAAAGACTGAAACAAAGAAGGCATTAAGTACCTCTGCCTTTCATCATCCTTTATCAATGTTTCCCTCTGCATCCAGTAAAGGATGGAGATTCTTCTCCTTAGTCCTCGTTTTGTTGTTAATGCATTTATCTTAGAATCACAGAATGGCTTGGGTTGGAAGGGATGTTAAAGATCATCTAGTTCTAACCCCCTCACCACGAGCAGGGATACCACCTGCTTGCTCAAGCAAGGGTACTCTCGAGTAACCTGATCAGGTTGCTCAAGACCCCATCTAGCCTGTCCTAGAACACTGCCAGGGATGAGGCATCCACAATTACCCTGAGCAGCCTGTTCCAGTGTCTCAGTACCCTCTAAGTAGAGAACTTCTTTGCAACAACTAATCTAAATCTATTTTAATTCAAATCCATTTCCCCTTGTCCTATCATTATTTGCCCATTTAAAAAGTCTTTCTCTCTCTTTTTGTAAGCCTACTTTAGATACTGAAAGACCACAATGCTGTCTCCCTGGAGCTTTATCCAGGCTGAACAAATCCAACTCTCTCAGCCTGTCTTCACAGGAGAGGCGCTCCATTCCTCTAATCATCTTCACTGGACCCACTCCAATAGGTTCTCATCATTCCTGTGCTGAGGACCCCAGAGCTGGACACAGCACTCCAAGTGAGATCTCACAAGGGCAGAGTAGAGGGGCAGAATCACCTGCCTCAGCCTACTGGCTACACCTTGGTGGATGCAGCCCAGGATGCAGTTGGCCTTCAGGGCTGCAGGCATGGACTGTTGGCTCATGTCCAGCTTTTCATCCCTCAGAACCCTCAAGTCCTCCTCCACAGGGCCACTGTCAATGGGTTCTCCCAGTCTGTACTCATGTTTGGAATTGTTCTGACCCAGGGGTAGCACCTTGCACTTGGACTTGTTGAACCTCATTATGTTGTTGGGGAACTGTTCTCAAGATCTCCCTGGATGCCATCACTTTTTCTGTTGTCAACTTCTTTTTTTTTTTAATGGTATTTGTGGAGTTTACCATTGTATGCACTTCTGATCAGTTGTTTCATTAACAACTCTTATTGGTAACATTTTTTAATGTTTTTTTTAATGTACACATGGATAAAAGCCAAACATTATATTTTCTTTTTTTTTAATTGGTTATCTGTCATTGCATGTTTAAAAATAAATTGCTTGCACTTTCTAATGAGTAGAATGCTGACTTTGAGCTGTTTTTTGACTGATGAGCTAATGCCAAAAAATGGGATCTTCTTCTTAAACCTATTCATCTAAATCACTAACCTTTCACAAAAAATATTTCTTTTATAAAAACAGCTTTAGTGTTATGACACTGCACTAATATATGTGTGTTCTTTCTTTCCTTGCATGCCTTACAGAAACAAGATATACTTAATCAAGTAAGTAATATTAATATGATTTTTTCTTTTTTTATGCATAGGTTAAGTATCTTTTATTTTGTAGGCTTCCACTGAGACGTACTTGTTAATAAATACTGCATATGAGTAGTCTGTCAGATAATAGATGACTATTTAAATCTGAGAGCAGAGTGCACTCCTTTTCTGGTGGTAAACTTTTTTACTGGGCGAATTTCATTTTTATCATTCAAAATACATAATTTTACTAATATTAATTGAGTTGAATATGAGAAATAAGAGTAAGTAATTTACTCGTTCCATATTTTTCACAGAAATTTCTGCTTACTGTGAGATTTCATAATGGTTTGTATTGTTCTGAAATTACAAGAACACATCTCAGAAAAAAATATTAAATACAGATTCTATAACCATTTATATGTAGCAGGCTTAAAATTGCAGATTTAATAATTCGAATAAGGCGCATTGTGTGCTTTAAGTGATTGGGACTTTACAGCAATTGAAAGAGAAATGGTTAAAGAGCTGATCATCAACTCAAGAATCTACTCCTGAGAAACTTCAGTAGCCTAAAACCAGATATAAAAGTAAAATGATAAAAAGATAAAAGCTAGGGAAGAAGGACTAATCAAATGAACAAGTTTTTTTAAATGACCTAGTTATTCTTTCTTTGTAGCACACAGGTGCTAAAAAGCCCCTGCTATGCTGTTCTAGGAAGAGGAAGCCAGAACATGAGAACAATGAAAAAGTCAAAAGAGTGGAAGGATTAGTTTTGTAGGAACCTCTCACTTTCTGGGGTCAGAGGCCAGGACTCAGTTTACTTCAGATGACCAAAGTTACTCTTTTTTTTAAGTGAGCTAACAGAGTGACTACAGTGGGCCATGAAAGAGAAGGTTTTTGGGTTAAAGCATTGTGCTTACGACCAGTCTTGAGACTAATCTCATCAGTATTTAGCTAATAACTTTGTCAAATTAGTAGCTGAATACTCATAGAATCAACACACTGAGCCAAATTTGGGAATTGTTGCTAAAATTGATAAATTCTTTATCTTACACAGGAAAAGCTTGATGACATCATGAAGTATAGTAAATGGAATTAAATGCATTTATGCAGAGTAAAATGTGGGGTACCCTATCATGAGTGGCATTTTTAGACAAATTGGCATGTATGTAGTTGATCACAAGATGAATGCAAAGCATTGTTGGGATTTGGTCATGAAGAGGAGAAATATGTTACTGGGATGTTGTAATAGTATTCCTGTGGCCATGTTGGTCTGAGAACAGGACAAGACTTGTAAAAAAAGGTAGTGTCTTACGCCCATTGACATAAGTGGAAAACTAGTTAAAATTTCAAGCACATGGAAATATGGTTTGAGAGGATTTTTTGTGTTCTTTCCCTCAACTATGTTCTTTGATGTGTCAGAAGACACTAAATTACGATAAAGACCTTGTCTTATATAAAGTGAAACATTTCTGCTATAGTTAGGGAGATTTAATTTTCTATAAAGAGGTACTGCAAAACCCACATCTTGCTGCCTTTGTCCAAATGATGAGACAAAATGAACTTAAATTGAAATTAATTTACAGAAGAGTTAGTAGGGTGTGCAGAATTATAACATATATATTATGTAGGTGAAGCCTGTCCCTCACATTTAAGAGGGTGGAGTTGTATCCATCTAGCTACAAAAGGAAAAGACATATAATTTTGTGAATATCACCAGCAGAAAACTCTATGTTTCAGACACTGGGAACTTGGTGTTTTTCTGGCAATCTGGGTAAAATTTCTAGGGAAAGCTTCCTTGATACCTAGAGAGTTGGGAAGCCTGCCAGGCAAAGATGCTGGCAGTCTGGCTGTTTTCTGTGGAGTGTATTGAGAGCATCAAGGTGTAAAATGTTTCAGATAGTCAATTTCTGCTGCAAAACTTCATTTTTTATGATTTTTAGTGGTCTCTGTCTTCTTCTCCTAGTCTGTGCTAACAGTGCTGCAGCTAGGCTTGATTCACCTGCTTGGTGGCATCTAGATAATGTTTACGAAACTGCATAGAAAAGTATAGAAAAAGTACTTTTCATCATAATTTATTGCAGGAATTAATCAACAAATAGAAATGTCTTCAGGTTCTCTTGTGCAATACTGGCATGCATATATAGCTGAGGAGATGCCACTGCTCACATCTTTTTACCTTTTATAAGCTGTACTTTTAAATTCTGGTGAGGAGAAACTCAAACTTAGTTTAATTAGCATAGCTACACTTTTACTAAAACCTGTAAATCTAATCAGTGTAAAGTGGATGTAACTTGTTAACAAACAGAATGGGACATTTCTGTGTTGTTATAAGTGATTATTCCAAATTTTTCTATTGTTGTAAGTGATTATTCCAAATGAAAGTTCCAGTTACTTAAGCTCAGATTGTGTTAAATCTCAGCAAACAGTTAATTCAGGAAGTGAAACTTTGCCAATTTATATGCTTCAAAACTTTAAAGAGGAAGGAATGGACAGTGACTGGTTTCTTACCAAAAGTGTTGTAGTAATTATTTTTATGTATAGAAAAAGAATTTTTCTTGATTTTAACCACATTATGAAAATGACAATTCAGACATGTTTGTAAGTAGGTTTTTACATAATATTCACAAGCAGATCATTTGTTTCAACCAGAAATTTTGTCATAACTGACTTTTTTCAGGGATTTATTGATTTTGCTATTTTATTTAGTTTTAATCTGAACCATGCCACCTACCCCATTTTTCCTAACTTTTGTACTAATCGTAATTTTTTGATGGTCAATTCTGGGACAGAATGCAAGCTATCTTTTTGTCACTTTGTTTGGTGTGTAGTAATTTCAAATAAACTCTGGGTGATAATCTCTTCTAGATCCTTCTAGAAGGCTATACCTTAACGATCTTTCTTCTTAAAAAGATCCCCTGCCTTCGTATAGTAAATTTAGCATATTTAGTAAAATTATGTGTTAAATATATGTACTTATGTGGGTAGTACTTATGGATATATAATCATTATATACAATCATGTACCAGAAAAAACGCTGGTAATAAAGTGGGTTTGTTTTTTGCACCCGGGTGTAAGACCGAGATGAGACTGCAGTGATTGGTGCATACATTCCAGATTTATTTTGGTAATTAGCATCAATTTGTTTTAATAATGTGAAAGTGTAGTACAAGGTTATGCTTAAAAATACACTTATTGCATAGAAATTTTCCCGTTTCTGTTTCAGACGTTGTGTTGCGTTTGCTTCTTTGAAGAGCTGAGGGGAAATTTTGGGAGTAATATATGTCTGTATATTGCTAATATCAAAATACTCCTTGGCCATATGGAATATTTAGTAGGAACAGCCTGTAAGATCATGTAATTTTTTTTTTTAAATTTTTTTTGTCAGAAATTTGAATTTCTGCCCTATAAATATTAGAAATATGTTTTAAATAGGAGAAACTTAGGCATTCTCATGCAATGCCTGGCTTTTATCTTATTAGCCCTCTCTATATGGTCTCTGCTCCCCTCCCCCTGACATATTTTGGCAAAAATCATGTTTCAAAATGTCAAAATCAATGAATCTTTCAAGACTGACTTTTGTGGGAGTGCTTTAGCATTGCTTTTCACAGCAAATCATATAATTGTCATTAATGCATTAGCTTTAGTATATGTGATTGTTGTCATAGTAATGTGTGTGAATCAAGGCCCTATAATATCTATCCTTTTTTCAATAGTTCATTTTTTAGATATTGAGTCAATATAAATTGTTTAAAAGAAAAAAACAGTTAAGGAAACTTACCCAAACTTAAAAAATAACCAGAGCTATTACTGCCAGTAGATGAAAGCTGATTATACTCGACATTTTTGGCACTATTTTGAGATCAGGCAACATAATTTAAAAAGTAATTAATTGAAAATTACATTTCAACATAATTCTTTTTCCATTATCTCTGAAATTTTCTCTTTAATAAGTAAAAAAGATATTTCATGGAAGTCTCTTGAAATGAATGATTTATCTTTTTTTTCTGTCTTCTCCCTTCCATTCTGTTTTTCAGGATAATGAAAACAGTGGCTTATGTTGAAATATTTTGTACCAATCTAAAAGAAGAAAAGACCAAAGAGAATGTGGTACTTTAAAAGAATTTATGGGTGGAGATTAATTTCAAACACTAGATCATGTCTTGTTTCTATTTTTGTGGCCAGTGTGGTGGGGAGGAATAAAAGGAGTTATATTCTACCCCTCCCTGTCCCGCACCACCCTGCCCCATCCACAATCTCAAAGCTTTTTTCAAGAGACTATTAATAAATTGATTTTTTGGTATCTTGTGAGGAGAAAGTGTAGTTCTTTTCCTTCTTTCTGCTGGTTGTTGCCTTTACACTACCTAAGAAAGTTTAGGAGACAGTTAGACCTTATCTGTTGCAGTTTGTTGTTATGGTAGATCTTGGGTCAAAAGCTGCCATTTTCTTACTAAATTATTGGTTCTCTTCAAATGTCTTGGTGTGGTAGGAGTTAGAATATTATATATCATAGTTACAACTTCTGTATAGTTTTCTTTGTAATACAATCAAGGATGCGAATATTTGCTTTACTTGTATGTATCCTATTTCTCACTGAGAAACCATGTTTTGTGTATTCTCAATATCAGGATATACTGACTCTTTACCATGTATACTGTGTGTTGGCACAGAACATATATGCATAAATCTTAACGTATGCATCCTTGTCGTGTATGCATACATGACACTTACATTTCTGTGTACCATCAGTAAAACAGAAAAGCAAATTGTAAAATTGCATAGCTTTACTGCTTTAGGAGAAAGGAAAAAGTCAAGCATACACAGTATTTGTAGATGGAGTTCAAATTCTTTATCTCTCTTGTAACAAGTGTTAGAAGCCATTCTATTGCTTGGGACAGAATCAGTTATTTTAAGGTACCTCCATAGTCAATTGTAATCAGAAGGTAGAGACCTGAACAAGACCTGTGGTTTTATTTGTGTTGGTCTATATATGTCTGATACAAAATTAGAAAACACCTGAAATTGTCTGCTATTTTGCCAAGCATAGCTGTAACTGCTACTCGGAAACCAGTCCTTCAGTTCCTGTTTTTCCTGAGACTGAGACACACAGCTGCTATGAACTAGCACTAGATTAGTGTAATGTACTTACCAGTGAGTGCTTGAGAAGAAACAGAACTCTTATCATAGTCATTGGAGATTTTTTAAAGCATATTAAGCCTAAAATGATGTCTCTATTTTTTTTCCTTTGAGTCCCTCATATTCTGAAAATGTGGGATTCAAAAGAAACTGAAGAGTGGGAAGCATGAGCTTTGCTTTACGCCACTGGTGTACAGTAGTAAGAGAAGTAAGATACAGGCATTCTCTAATGGTGTTAATAAGGTAAAAAGCATCTTATCACATATCTCTGTTATACATTGGGTAACTGAAAAGAAGTCCACATATAGTCATGATAGCACTGTGGAAAATAGTGGTTGCTTTATTGTCAGCTTTGTAGTATTCTGTGCAGTAACAGGAGAATAAAATTCCAGACTACTTCGTTAACTGTGAATAAAGTGAGATTTGTAGTGCCTCTAAAAATCCAAAACTAATTTTTACATTTTCGTTTCTTCATAGTTGTTAATCCTTTAGTCAAAGTAATCAGTGCCATCCTGGAAACTCTCTTGAAAAACGTAGTTTATCTTGAAAACTGTAATTTATTTATCTGATCAGTTGCCAGATGTTCAATCTTTTTGTGACTTCCAGCTCTTTGCTGTTAAGATTCTTTAGTAATGTGTCTTTATGTGTGCTTGCTGTTCTGTCGCAGGATTTTCTGTGGTATGTTAAAAAGGATAAACTAGTGTTCGGATTCAGGGAAACATAGTATCATCAAATTGTTTGAGCTGGAAGATGATCTAGTTCCAAGCCCCCTGCCATGGGCAGGTACACCTTCCACTAGACCAGGTTGCTCATAGACCCATCCAGTCTGGCCTTGAACTTTTCCAGGGATGGGGCATCTGCAGCCTGTGGGCAACCTGTTACAGTGCCTCACCATCTCACTATATAGAACTTCTTCCTAATATCTTCTAAAGCTGCCCTTGTTCTGTTTAAAGCCATTACACCTTGTCCTATCTCTACATGCCCTTGTAAAAAAGTCCTTCTCCAGGTTTCTTGTCAGTTCCTTTTAGGTGCTGAAAGGTGCTCTAAGATCTCCCCAAAGCCTTCTCTTCTCCAATCTGAACAAGCCCAGCTCTCTCAGCCTGCTTTCATATGAGAGGTTTCCTGAGATGGAGAAGCCGAGATAGAATAAAAGCCCAGGCTAAAGAATTTTCTCTATAATTGGCTTTTAAAATGTATTATTATAGAAAAACAGATAAACATCTCATAATGCTTAGTGAGCCATTAAGGAATTTGCCAGGAGCTTTTGCCTGGTAGAGAAGAAGGAAGTACAGTGTTCTGTGGAGGTACTTTTAGATCTTACCTCGGTTCTTCCACTGAGTGCAGGTTATTCTTTATAACTCAAATAAACCTCCTTTTGTCTGCTCCATCACCATTTTCCTTAATGGATCAGACAGTTGCTCAAAGTAGGTTGCCTTTAGATGTGCTTGAAATCTCTCAAGAGTCCAAATCTTGGGTCTGTAGCTCATTTCCAGCCCTCCTCGCCATGTTATATATTTGTATATAACCTACATTATATATAACTTATATATATAACTTATATAACAATATACTTAGCCAGTTATGTCTCCTTGACAGCAGGGATGCAATGGAGACAAGTTTGAAAGGATTTATAGTCACTGCTGTTTCCCCCTGTGCCTGCCTAGCCCAGATGTTACCTCCCCACATAATCCAGTCTGTCCACAAATGGCATCATCTTTCTCTCTCTCCAGATTTTTATTTTAGATAAAATAGGTGCTATATGGTATTACCTTTTGCAGCTGCCACTTTTTATATTCATATAGCTAGTGTTGCTTTGGTTTTATATTCTTATATTATGCAAGATGCATAAGACATTGTAACCGAGTTCCTTGAGAAACTACTTTTTATTATATCATTCTAAGAATATTATTATGAGGATAATTCTTGGCCTAATTATTTCTGTTTTATCCTTGTTCTTAAAGGACTTTTTGAGGGAAGGAATTTTCTTCAAAGTAATGGGTTGGCAGAGCAAATCCTAAGTGAAGGATGCTATAAGCTTCAGAAAAATTTCCACCACAATGTATTGTTGAGTATGAGTTCTTCAACAGGAAGAATTCATTTGTATCTGAAGATCTGGGCAAATCTGTCTATATTTGCTTAGTCAGCACAACAGAAATGTTCTTGTAATATCTGGAAATAAAACAGATTTAGTCTGTCTTTTTTCCACTGTTATGTAAACTGCTTCTCCTGTTTTTAAACATAAGGAAGTAACAGAGAGATGTTTCACCAGTGGAACTCTTTGTATGTAATCTGTTCATGGCATTAACATTAAATAATCCACAACTGTTAGGTGTTTTGGACTAATGCATATTTGCCAAAATTTGATTGTGAAATATGTGCACATGTGAGATGACATGTTAAAGTCCTAGAGTCACTTAATTACCCCTCTAAGCAATTTATAATTGCTGTTTGCTGCTTAATTTAATAATACGGTATATAATAGTTTGTGTAGATGAATATTTATTTATGTATATGCAATATGTATATTTCTTCTGTTTCTTTTAGCATGGGTGTAGATCCAAAATGGGTTATTTCCGTTCTGAGTGGAAAAAGCACCCAACTCTAGTATGGCAATTTAAAAAAGAAAAGAAATAAAAAAGTTGTCTCAGCTATTTTCTATAAAATTTACCTAAGCATCTTAAATTTTTCTGTGTGTTGAGAAGTACTGCTTTAACAGCTGAAACATTTTGGCATCTCTTTTGATACCTCTCTTTTAGTAGCCTAATCCCTTAAACATGTTCAGATCACCTCCTCATTCAATGGAATATTTCAGTAATTAGTTTGGTCACATTTTTACAAATAAATACTTAATAATTTTGTTGGCATAGACATTGCATAGAAACCTCTTCTTATCCCTCAGTGAATCTTCAGCTCTTTCCTGATATTGGATGCTCTTTAGAGAAAGAGATATAGGTTTGAATTTCCTAAGGCAAACAGGGTTAATCAGCCAAGGTAACTCCCACTGATGAGGTTTCTGCCAGGAGATTTTTTTTTTCCCATAAGTGGGAAAATCTGGCACTTTTTCTGTTGCACTTAATTCACAGCGCCTTTTGTTATGTAGATGCTTCTTATTTTTTGTGAGTATGTATAGTGAGAACTTGTTTTCTGTGCCCAATCAGTGACTTAGACCTCATTACAAACTTTGGTCTATTTCTTCTTTATCAGATTGCAGGGACCTTACAGAAAAAAACCCCAATACTTAGGGATTAAATGCTTGTTGGCAGTTTACAGCTCAGATTAATTTTGAAATTTGGTAGATGGCTAATTAAATGGTACAGATTTTCCCTGACAATTTGTCATGTAGGGAAAAAAGTGAATTTTTAATTTTCTCATGCATTGACTCATAGTGAGTCCAGTTTCATGTTTGCTCTTAGAAAAGATGAAAATTGTTCATTGATTTACACATTTTATTTGCTAAAAATAATTTTAAAGTTAAAATTATGCAGCATTGCTTATGCCATTCTGTCTCTCCTTTCCTTTTGTATAAGGTGAATATATAACTTTTTTTTAAGTGTCATGTAATTGGAAACACTGATAAAATCTATATATAGGAACTGATAATAACTACTTCTGAAAATATTAACAACATTAATTTTATATGTATGTTATGGTTTAAATTAGCTGAAACAGTGCTGGATTTGAATGTGTACTTCTTTGGGCTTATATCAAAATGTTTCATTATCAAATTAATTTTACAGTAATACAGAAGATCATAAAGATTTATAAAGTCTTATTTTTGTAAGTTTCTTATTGTAAGACATCAGAAAAGGAGCTCCAATTAACTTGGTGAATCAGATGATTTGATATATAAAAATAGGCATCCAGTTACATATGATTAGTATAAAACCCCATACCTTTCTGTGACTTACAGGAAAGGATTTTGGTACCGTTTTTATTAGAGTCAAAGTAAAACTGCAGAGATTTTTTTTCTTCCTTTCGACTCCCCTTTCTCCTTAGAAGATATAGGCCAAGTTATTTGAAAATTCTTTCATGTTCCTCTGATTCAACTATGCCCTATTTTATCTCTCTGTTATATTGAAAATTTTCTTGAGATCTCTAAACTTGTGATCATAATCTCCCTATGCCCTGATAGTCTCTTGTGAAATGGAATGAATTAATTGATGTGCTAGGCTAATTGTTGTCAGTTTGGTGCATCCTCTCATACTCTCATCCCTCACTTGGGAAACGTCATGGAAAATGCCTTCTGAAATGCTAAAACCTTCTTTCTCAAGTTCATTAAAATTCAGCTGGAGTTTCTGGAAGGCAAGCAACTGTTGAAAATTAAGCAATTAGCCTGCATGCTTAAGAAAACAACATCCACCATTATGGCTTATATATTATTCTGATGTTATTGATCTGAACTGTTTAATTAATGTTTGAGAATTCATTAACATAAATAAATTATTTTCAAACTATACCAGAATTTATTGAACTTTTCATCTGAGAAATTCAGATAATTACAGACTTAAAAAAGAAGATATTGTGGTTTACATAGTAGATTGAACATGATACATGTAAAGCTGGAAAACTATTGTCCTCTACTGTCCTTTTTTTGTCTTTTTGTGTACCTAACATTGTGCAGTATCTTTAAAAAGTCATTGGAGTTATGGGGAAATGCTAGTAATTAAAGGAAGGATGGCTACTTACTGCAGCATTTCCATATTTCAGAGGGGTAAAATTCCATGAGGAAAAAGAAAAACAGTGTATAACTGCAGAATAGATAAATGCTTATAATATTGTGTGTTGTTCTCTCTTCTGTGAAAGTTATTTTAAATTAAGCTGAGCAAATGTTGTGTATCTTTTAAGTGCTCCATTCTAAAAGCACCATACTCAGTACTAAAACCTCTGCTTCATGAGAATACTATCACCTGTTAGTGTCTTTTACAGTGGTCCACACAGGACTTGTTCTAAGAAATTACTACGTTTTTTGTACAATCATGTGATAAGTTACCTATATTACAATGAGAGAGAGATGATGGAGAAAGCACTGAAAGCAATTTAAAAGTGAGCCATTTTTTTGAAAGCTCAACTCTTTTTCACTGGAGAGCTAAATGGATAATCTAAACTATTCCTAGATCTACTATAGTCTAGCCTAGTTCTCATATTTACTGTATATACATTTACAAAAACGTATATCCAGAAATTACTGTACTACTTCAGAGATCAGTTCTAATAGGGTAATCTACACCAATTATGATAAGTCTTCTAGAAAGTTTTTTAGCTGTGGTGTATTAGAATCATGAATTTTTGTAGTTTTAGGCAAGAACAGAATCACAAGACCCTACACATAGATCTCCCTTGGGCAAGACTGTTTTTGTGCATGCTTTACATACAGCATGTGGTTTGGCACCCTAATTTTGGGCTATTTTAAACATTTCTGATGTGTATTCAAATCACTTACCAGCTCCTAACTAACTTTCAGTGTAATTTGAAAGCTTTTGGATGTGCAGTGTCAGAACACTGGTCGTATGAATGTTGCTGCTTCTCTGGGGGTGTATGGGTCACAGAGCATGATAAGAGGATAAAGCACTTTCAGATGAAGAAATCTGGCTATAGAACAACCACCCACTTTGCTCTGTCCTTTGCTAAGCACCCTGATTGGTAGCAGTTAGGATGTCAAATATAATAAATGGACATGGCAGCCAAGTCATGTGTTACTTTGGTATCTCTTGTCTTTTCTGGCCAGAAGACATGAGGCAGTTTGGAACACACATTTTGGAGGACACTGGCATAAATTATAGTTTGACTGTCATTACAAAATATTGAAAAGTTTGAATGTCTGTGAGAAAGAGAGACTTCAGGAGGAAGCACATAATTTTAATGTTATTTATTATCCAAATGTCTACTCAGGCCTAATTCTGAACCCCAAAGTAGAAACAATGTAGCATTAGGGATTTAGTTAGGGCTGGCAGCTTGTAGATCCAGTGTCACTCAGACAGCAGTTTAAAAATCTAATGTAGCTCTAAATTCAAAGAGTAATTTTAGTAGTATATACATAAAATCTACAGACAAGGTAAGAGATTAATGTAATAGAAAGATATTTTATGTGTCTATCAATAAACCTTAATTTAAATGGGATTATAATTTGGGTTTGTTTTCCTTTTTTCGTTTAGCTGTTCTTCTCTTGTGTATATGATTTAATGAAATAACTAAGACACATTTCATTAATCTACAATCTAACAAAGAAATTTCACATTGTTAAAGTTGGTTGATTTAGTGATTAATGTATCTGTTATGCTTGCAGTTAAAAAATACATTTATACAGCATAGACTAATTACTGATTCTCTTGGATGGTGATACAAATCCTTTGCCATTGTGGTTTGATAGTTTATAAACAGTGAATTAAATGTCAGTAATTTTTTTAGAGAGAAAAAATGTAAAGTTTATAGCATGAGTAAAACAGCATATGATTTGCCAAAGTAAGAGTGTGGCTGAAATCCTGAGACAAAGATAGTGAGTCCATGTCCAAGTTGATTATTTCCATTTTACACTCGAGCATTGTGGATGTAATTTTTTTCAGTCAGCTCTTTTTATGTTCAAGAGATGAGTTTTACTGGTTTCACTGAATTTCTTTCTCAAAGGAAGTGTTTTATATTAGAAACTCAGCATAGATATCTCTTGCCAAGCTTGCATTCCTAATAATAATGACTTGCACAAGAGCAGTCAGATTTTGCAATCTGTGGTGTTGGTCCCCCATAAGGGTATTGATACACATTTAAAACATTACTCTGGAGCAGTTAGGTCTTGGTCTTAATGAGAAACACCTTATTTCGTGTGGGCATAAAATTTCTACAACTCAAAAATACAATTAAAAAAAAAGTCGAAGAAGTAAGGGGAAGAGAAATCTCTGCTCCAAAGTGTTAAAATGATATTAAAATAATTGTAAAACCTACTTATACTGCGAATTAGATGGCGAATTCACTGAGGTGTTTTGAAAATTTAGTTTTGATTTTCTTTCATGAAAAAAAATGGTTTCAACATGATTCTTGGTCTTTCACTGTGCTGAACTAAAGGAGTTGGACTACATTATCTTTGGAGAAATGGAGTCTTCCTGAAGCATAGGAAAATTTCTCAAAGTCAATTTTGTGGTATAACGTGACTCTATCCCTTAATTATTTAATGATAGCGAGTTGCTGTTCTGTTTGATCTAGAAACAAAGACACTAACACTGTGTGTTACAGGTTAATGATAAGATGTTTTAAAATCATATATGTAGTGAGTAGCATCATTGATAAGTGTGCAGTTGTGCTGTTATCTTTCAGGGCACCTTTATCTTTAGTAGTTCTATATTATCAGGATATAATTGTATCACAGTGCTTTACATTAGTGTAACCCCATTGCAGTCTACACCTTCCTTGTGGAGGAGGTGCTGATCTCTCCCTAGTGACCAGCTGCAGGACATGAGGAAATGGAAGAAAGCTGCATTGGGAGAAGTTCAGATCAGACATCAGGAAAAGGTTCTTCACTGAGAAGGGTGATTGGTCAGTGGAAGAGGCTTCCCAGGGAGGTGGTCATGACACCAAATCTGTCAGAGGTCAAGGAGCATCTAGATGATGCTCTTAGTCATATGGTTTAGTTTCAGGTAGTCCTGTGAGAAGCAGGTAGATGGAGTCAATAATCCTTAGGTATCCCTTCCAACTGGAGATATTTTATGATTCATTTTGTTACTTAAAACAGACAATGCTGTCATAACAGGAGCAATCATCAATGGAGTTTTATTAATCAGCTCTTACCTTATTAGCAAGAGTAAAGCCAAATTAAAGTAAATGACAAAAAGTTTTGAATCAGCAACTCTTTTTTTTTTTTTATCTCTTTAAGTAATTCTGTGTGGCTCAGCACTCTCATTTGACTACTGGCACCTATTTAAAACAAGGTGATTTTTCTTTGACAAACACCAGCAAAACATGTTGCCACCAAGGAAAAGACAGGAGGCCTTCAATTCCCTGAATTAGGCATTAAAAAATCCCCTGCTTTTTTTCTGCCTAATAATATGAAAACACATGCTAAATACATCCTGTGAGCTCCATAGATGCCTTTGGTTGCAGTTTTGTATGTGCTGTTAAGCCACATTCTAATCAACAAACTAGAGAGCAGGGAACTTGATTTCAGGGTCCTGATACAAGTTCTCTGAATTTACTCTGGGCTAATATTACGCTTAGGTATTGTAGCAATACTGTGAGTTTGCAAATACTTAATACAAGAATCACTTTCAAGAATAGGGGTGCCAATCTATATCTTCAGAAATCCATGTTTTCAAATACAATCCAAAGGTTTTGTTAACAGAATATTATTTGATGGATTAGAATGAAATTTTTCACAAAACATTCAACTATTTTTTCTTTTCCCCTTACTCTAGACAATTGATTTAGAGGGGTTCAAGCTGTTCATGAAGACTTTTCTGGAGGCAGAGTTACCAGATGATTTCGTTGAGCATCTTTTTACATCATTTAGCAACAAAATCTCTCACTGTAGCCCATTAATAAAAAACAAACCACAGCACCTTTCTGGAGGTAAGTAATAAAATCACTGTAGTATAAAAGCTAAGGATTGCCTCACCCTGCTGTTTTACCTCTAATAACTATAAATATATGGAATTCTAAACTGTATGCTGGGGGGGGGGAAGTTGTTCTGATACTCGTAAAATTAGAGAAATAATCATGATAAGAAATACTGTGAAAAGAAATGGAAATGAAATGGTTTCATGTTTTTACTTTACAATAATGATGCAGCTGAGACACCAAGTGGACAGTCTTTGTCATGTTAATGCTAATCAGATTGCTATGGTTACATGATCTTGCTGCCTACTCTGCTATATAAATGGAGAAGCCTTCAGAGCTTCTGTTGTTTCCGTGCCGTTACTGCTGTTTCTCTTAATTGTCTGGATGGGATTCTGTTGTTAGTAATCCTGCATAGTAAGCAGCTACTGATATTTTCAATATTACGCAACTGTTTGCAGTACTTCACTAAAAATGATTTTGAGTTCAGCAGATGCACCATGCAAGGTAGTGTCAAAAACTGTGAACTTACAAAATTTTATAAAACATTCCTGAAGAAATTAAAGGTTACCTTCCTAATTTGAAATATTTGGGTTTAGCACTTCAATAACTTGAGAACTCAAAATCTAGTAACTAAAAACAGAAGCAAGACTAATTTATTGAAACAGTCTCAAGCACTTAGAGGAAGATACCCAATGGTTTGATGAGTGCTTAATTGCTTAAATTCTTTATATGAAGATTAGGTGCCTTCAAATTGCATCTCATCCAGAAATTGTGAATTTGGTACAAGTACTACTAGCTGAAATGTTACCTTTTCTTGCAGATACCAAGCACTAGCTTTCCATAGATGTGTCACTGTACCATGCTAATTATAGCCTTTCAGATATTGAGTCCGACATGTTTTTTCTTTTAGTGCATGCCATTCTCAAGTATGTTAAATAGATGGGTTTCAGTTATTTTTATATATTTAAGTTTATAGTACCTGTTACTTCCACTTCTTAGCTTTGTATTTCCTGACAAAAAACACCAAGCAAACAAACAAACCTTGTTACATTATCGTCTCCTATTGTAATACAATGGTCATTAACTGAATTTAGACTTAGCTGGAAGAATTTTCTGCTAGCAAAGTGCTGGAGTCCCTGGCTTGGTGCTGATCCAGTTTTACCCTGGTTAGGCTTGGAACACCGTCCAGGGGCACTGCAGCAGATGTTTGGGGCAATACTCAGCTCAAGGCTTCCTTTCCAGGAGGACCAGCCAAGTATCCCTTTCAGAGCAAGCAGGCAAGTCCAACCTTGCTTGGCTCTGCCAGAGATTGCAGCTACAATGAGTAAAAAGGTACAGGCAGCTCTCGTAGTTGATGCAGTTTGAGTTTATTGACCCTCTGCTGCCAGCATGGCTTCAGAGAGCTTCTAACCTCAAGGGAATCCAACTGACAAAAGCCACATGACTTCCTGAACATGAACTTATAAAGGGGGTTCAAATTTCTGGGAGGGGAAAGGGAATGACCAATGGGAAGGAGGGGTAGGAGTGGTTTAGGGAGGAGTAGGAGTGGTTTAGGGAGGGATCACGCCCCTAGAAGAAGGTTCTAGAGTTGGGAGGGGTTTGGGTTATGTATCTGGGGACAGATGGGAGGGGTGAGGGTAGGGTTACATTTGAGGGGAAGATACAACTTTGGAACAAACCAACTATGTGTGGGAAACAGGGGTAACAGAACCATATATTATAGGAATATATAACATAGAAATAAATGCAGAACATACACTGCAACAGCAAAGCTTGCTCACCACATCAAGGATATGATTCTTCATATACTTTTTTTTTTTAATTTGAATTAAGCCAATCAGATACATTTTTTATCCTTTCTAGTCAGAACTGCCATAGACACATCTTCTTCCACAAATACCTGCTGTAGGTAGTACATTTCCAACTTCTTTGGCTTTTCTTGTTAGTTGTCTATGGGTTCCATGTGCAGAAGAGTAGGCTTAATAGGTGGTGGTGTAATCAGTTGTGTGTAGTATTCAAAAACTTCTGTTGCTAATTACAGACTGATAATGACTTATGGATTTAGGCAAGTCATTTAGACCAGTAATTTAATCCCTTGCCCTTAAAGATGCTTTGCAATGGAATCCCTAAGAGCATGTCCATATGTATTGTTTACTGTATGCTGCAGCATGTATTTTGGATGTCATAAAATTTCAGCGTTGCATTTTTTCAACTCTGAATATAGATTCTGTTGCCTACAAAGTCTCAGCAACAAAATTTCATTTCAACTTTCATTACTTTTGTGGCCTATGCAGTAGGCCAAAATTTTTAACTTTTCATTGATTTTTCCATGGTGATTTTCTCAATGAATGGCTTCAGCAATTAACGTGCACTGTACCAGCCACCTAAATTTGTAGTCTACCCTTTTTGTCTGTAACTCCAATACCAGCTGCCATTAATGGTGTATATTTATTTATTTATTATTCTGTGTTTTCTGACTACTAGTATTTTAAAAAATCATCTATTGTCATTCTGGTACATGATGTTTCTATGGTTTTGACATTTCACCTGTTGAAATGGTAACAATTGGTTTTAGGTCATTGCCAGATTTACAGCTAAATTCTTCCCAGTATAGGTCATACATGGCTTTCTTCACTTTTACCATAGTTCTCTCTGATATATTTTATTCTTATGTGTGGTGAAATTATAATAATAATGATTATTATAACATCATTGTTAAGGTTATTATTATTATTGCTGTTGTTTAAACGATATGCTGAGTTTCTCACTCTAATGCTACCTCTTAAAATTTTTTTCTTTTACACTAACTTTTCCCACTTTGTCGTTTGCTTTCATCTTTTTCTATTACTAAGGGCTCTAGAAGCAATACAACATGATACTGGCTTAGGAATCTTCCATATGTATTTATCTTAATATCAGAAGGAGTGCTTGATAAATTTTTATATCCAAAACATGTTCAGAAATGCAATTCAGTTCACCTCACACAAGAGTTATTTGTGCTTGAAAATACACTGTTGTATTGTAATTCAGTTGTATGAGAATTAGACTAAATGTTACATCTTGATAACTTGTAACATTTAAAGGGAAAAAGTGTGCAATAATACATTTTTATGTGCAAATGAAAATCACGAAAGCCTTTGGTTTAGGATATCTAGTAATTTTTAAATGTTACCAATAGTGAAAAAAACCTGACTGTACTACAGAATAAATTTGTCAGAAACATTTGACATTATTCTGGAAAATGGAAAGGTACATGAGAGCTAGAGAAGATGACAAGGAGAGTAGTAGAGTTCATCAGTCTCTCTGTTATATAGCTGTTTTTCACTTGCTGTCTTTTGGTCCACTCATGTCTGCTTATAAATTGTATTTTCAGTTAAGGTGTCTGAAGAGAGATGGAAACAGATGCCAGGTAAGCAGCAGCACTGTTAATCACCTGTAATTCAGCACATTGCAGCCAACCCTTCCCATCTCTGATTAAGAAGTAATAATTTGATCTGTACCTTGCAGCGGATGATAAGTTAAAAGATACCTTAAATTTGTATTTCTTTTCTTTTGGATTTCAGAACTATATACTTTTGAGAAGAGTTATCCCAAGTTTTAAAGTACTTTTTATTCTGTGAATAAGATTCACATGACTGGAATGTGAACTATGTGTGTAAATTGTGTGATTAAAGCTAGCATCTTAATTGAATAATATTTTATAATATCTTAATTTTAATGACACTTAACTGACATGCAAGCTCATTAAATAGAATACTACCCTATTAAATATTTTTATTCATTTAAATATTTACTCTCAGTGTTTATTATTTGTATGAAACCATGAACATGAACTTGATTCCAAGATGCATTTTCTGGATGCCAATTTGCTCTTACTTACCAAATTTTATTGTTTTAACATGTGTACCTTGTTAAATGTAGACCTGCTTTGTAACACATAGACTTTAAAGATGTCTTCAGATTGCAATGAAGTATTTCAAGACAAAAAATAGAGGCGGGGAAAAAAAACACACCAAAATTCTGTTTCCATTTGCTACAGTAATTAACTTGTTCAAGACAAATGGATGAGAAAAATTATGTATGCTGGTTATATATGCAATGATGAATCTGTTCTGAATTAGTTATAGAAAATATTTAAGAATAGTATATCCTTCTGCAAAGTTTCATCTTTAATACCACCAAAATCAGTGAGAAATATAACAGAATTGTAAAGGAAGTTTTATTACTGCTTTCTTTGTGTTCTGCTGTACCTCCCATTTTTTCTCATTTTGATCCTTCAGATTCCAGTAATATCATCAGGACTTGTCATACTAATATTGTTCTAAAACAAAAAAAGTTTGGCAATTTTGAAATTTGTATTCTAAGTGGTATACTGGAGCTATTAATCATAATGTCTGAGTAATTATTTAAATTCTGTGTTTATTTTTCCAGTAGTCTCTCACTGAGGCTTCCATGTTCTAAATATGTACTGCACTGACACACATCTGGCTGTGTTTTTGGGATAACAGTACACTTGGGTATTAGCAGAGTTTGACACTAAAACATCTTCAGTTAGTGTCTGAGATTCACATAAAACAAAGATGCATGTATGCAAGAGTTATGTTTTCATTTTCTGCTTATATCATATGTTAAGACTAACAGAGGCTATTGGTTATTTCCAGGTCTGAGACTTAACAAAGGAACCTCGACATCCAGACCTCCTACTCCTGCCAACTTACATTTACCAGACATGATCCAGCTGAAAGATATTGTTTGCTATTTGTCACTGCTAGAAAGAGGAAGACCTGAAGACAAGCTAGAATGTATGTTCTTTTTTAAAATTAATTTTATATATTTATTTCCACAAATTATCAAATATTCTATTTCTGAGTTTAAGAACCACTTTTGACCAGCTGGATTATAAAAATATGGTTCTAGGTGACTGTTACTGCAGAAATGATTTTTTATTTTTGCTGATAATATTGATTTGATGAGATTTTAACTAAATTTGTTCTATCTAGCACTTGCTAAGATGGAGAGTAAGGACTGTACATTCTGTAGTTAACATAATCTTTTCTATACTGTCATCCCTTGATTAGTATCAGATCTGAGAAAAACAAATATATCGATCTTACATAGAGTGAATAATCTGTACTAAGCAAATTCAAACAAACAATAGTTGTTGATATAGGCTATGGTCTCTATAATCTTAGTGAATACTGAAAAACTGAGAATGATCTGACTCTGCATCATTGTTGGTAATGAGTGTTTGACATGGGAAGTTACAAGTTACCTGGGTTTTTTAATTAGGGGCCTGAGTCATTAAAGTGCAACACCTCTACCTATTAAAAAGTAACTGTGAGTTTGATCTGTGAATTGGAGGAAAAAAAAGACAAAAATGTCTTTCCCTATTGTGGAATTTTAGAAGCCAGTTTTTCGTATGGATAAACAGCCAGTGCAGTCATATAGTCCTTATTGAGATCAGATACACTTCAGCATACATAACTGGTTTGTCTCTAAAAGATCTGTGGGATCAGGCTCTAATATGGATATTATCATATTCAGTATGATAGGACATATAAACACTAGACTGCTTCTGCCAGAATAAGAAATTCATTACATGGTTACATGACTATATATTGTTGAAGAATCTTGATGTTTCATTACCTGTAGTTAGCTTACAATGGCAACTTTGTACTGTAAAGTCATTGATATCTTTGCCTCAGCTAAGATTATAAGGAGCCAAACCCCAAATTTGGTAATACCAGCTTGGTATCACATGTATTCTATGTATTCTGTGGTATCATAGAATATGAGAATATGGTGTGAATGTGCATTCGGAAGACAAACACAGAAAAACGAAGTTCCTAGGATTGAATTTATCTTACACTCTAATAACTGTTTCATGGTAGCAAGTTATTCAAGCCTTATCAGAGCTCTGAAATGCTCAATGTGTGAACCATAGCATGAGATGGAGATCAATTGCCTCCCCTGGTGTCGGGAATTGGTACAATGAAAAGGAGGAGAGACAGAAGAGCAGGTGATAATTATAGTGTAGGGGATTTTCCATGAACTTCCTGCAATAGGAACTGCATGTGCAAAGACTGTGTTCTGTATGATTTAGGAGTGAGAGAACATGATCTAATAGGTGTATTTGTACTTACACGTTTCTATATTCAAGGTCATTTGCATTTACTACACATAATTATGGGCATGGTTATATTATAGGTTTATTTTCTACTTTTTCAGACAGAGTTGAAATATACCACATATTGTCCCTTTTTGGTAACTGAATTTTGGCTTATACTGTACCATTAGTATGCAGACTTTCCCATTGATTTTATTTGAGTTGTTCTTATAAATTAGTGATATAATTTAAATATATTTGTCTAAAATAGTTTTATGGCAGTAAGGTAAGTTATACATTGGTAGCAATTAAATGAAAAAAGGAAAGTGGCTTTTTCTGTAGTGGCCAACATTAATACTAATCTCGAATCATGATTTTTTTTTTTTTTTTTTTGACAAAAATTGGAGAAAATGAATCATAGCTGAGTGTTTGGAAACTTAATTCAGGACAAACAGAAAATTAAAATGGTGCTTTCAAATAAAATCTAGTATTAGCTGGAGAATAAAATACACTAAGAGGATATAATGTTTACATTTTGGCAGATTTTCATAGATATACAAACATTCCGTCAGGTAAATGGATTTTCTAACCTATTAACAGTGCATTTCTAAAGGTCTTAAGCAGTGTGACATACTCACCTGTTTGACATACTCAGCGTATCTATTATGCATATTCTACGTATGTCTTGAATATAAAGAAAATCCCAAACATTCTTCACAGAAATACAGTGGAAGAGTATAAGTTACCTTCTAAAGGTCATATTGCTGTCTAGCAATAGAAATCGAGTGGCCAGTCAGTGCTGTCAGGTAAGGGAATGAGAAAAGAAATATAAAAGATTGATTTGGGCTGGTTTTAGTTTGCATAAGAGCTTCTGTTCAGTTGTTTTATAATTTTGCTGTTGGTTTTTTTTTTCTCCTAGGATGTGTAAATCAGCAAGAACATGAATATTTAGCAGGGTATGAATAGAAAAGAGATTGCATGTCAGACCAGTAGCATAGTTTTTCAAAGTCTAGCCAAGTGCACAGATTGAGCCTTTTCATTACCCGATACATATGTAATTGGAAAGACTTTGCTACAAAGGTGAAGCAGTTATAATTTGCTAATGTCTGATTCTAAATGACTGATTAGAACTACTGATTCATGTTAAGGGAAAAAAAAGGTTGTAAGCACTACTTCTTTGGAGTAGGTAAAGATCACCGAGATGCTAAAACTTGCTTTCATGATAACTAAAACATTCTTTTAATTAGTGTATTAGAATCACGGAGGAGGAGAAAAGAGAACGGAATGATTTGAACTTTATCACTGAGTGATTCAGTAATTCATCCCTCTGGAAACTGTGAATGCTTAATGGTACCTTTGCCAGATAATATTAGCTGTCAAGCTCTGAGAAGCTTTGGTAGAAGGCCTACCAGCAGGGACAGTACCCATCTCTGGTGACTTTTGGCATTAAGTGCTGTTTTGCACCGAAATATTTCTGCTATGTAACTCTAGGCAAAGGAGATTTTTATAGGGTTTTTTAGCCTGTAACTAATGAATAATGGATTTTTATTGCTTGAAACAATTTACTACAGTAAATACCATCAATCTTGTATTACAGCTCTTAAGAACAGTGCAATGTAGTAGCAAAAGTTGCTGAAGTGGTTAGAGCAGTATAGTACCTTTTTTCCCCACAGTTAGATGAATGACTTATTCCCAGGATGGAGGATATAAGGGAAGCAAGCCCATGCATGTAACAATTAAATATGTTTTGCTGTAAGTCCAAAAAGAATAAAATTAGTTCCGAACTTTACATTCTATTTGCTAAGAATTTTTCCTCTCACTTCTCACTATAGTGTTTCTTGAAAACTACAATAAACTTTGCTTGCAGAATTTGCATTTGCTGTGGATCCAACGTGGTGGAATTCTTCACTGTTAAATAGGTCATATGTTGTGTTTCCAAAGATATCTGATAAGACAGTTTGGGTTTTGCTGTCAGTGAAGGTATTGCAGTGCCCTGGAATCACCTCTATGTGGGTTGACTTCATCCGTAAAAGAATAGGTCTAGGGTTAAAATAATTAGTGCTTTTGAAGGGGATGGTGGGTATTTAAATTTCAGAACTCTGACAAACTCCCAGAAAGTAGGAACAGATAGCGAGGTATATTGAGTAGGCTTCTGGAGTTCATCTTTAGTCTTTTAACAGTATTCCTACCAAAGCTGCAGGCTTCTTTCTGTTCTGCAATGTGATGCAGTATATGATCAGCTGAGTAAACTGCTTTCAAATATCTTAGTAATGGTGGACTTACTCATTCTTAAGGCTGGAATCAAGTCATAATATAATCTTGAAAGTATGTATTTTCTGGATACTGTCAGAATGCACTTTCTTCTCTGGATGACTCCCCAAAATGTTGGGAATACATTTGCAAATTGAAGAAGCAAGTATAGTCCTTGTAGAAGTCCTGCTGACAGTTTGTAAGGAATGTTTATTGTTGGATTTGAAGGATTAGATACTTAAAATATTATTCCTCTCTTTCATTTGATTGGTCAGAAAATAATCTCCAACGTAATATCACTATTGAATAGTGATAGCTGCAACCGAGGGAGTAGGTTCGCATTGTTAAAACTTAAGCAGGTTATCATCATTTGCCTGACCAACTGTATGTTATCCAATATTTGGTGAGACAACAGAGAAGGGCCTTTTGGTGGTTTGCACTATGAATACAGATCATCTCTAGAAGGAACCAAAATTAAATTCACAGACCAAATTAGTTGATGGAATGATTTTGTGGAAAAGGTGCAATTACACTGTCTGGTTAATATGTCTCGTTGGAGCTACTGTGACAGAGCAGTTGTTGAGTGAACCTCTCACATAACACAGCTTGTTTGGTGGGTCTGCACCTAGTGCGATCATTAAAAGAAAATATTAATATTTGCCCTTTTTTTGAAATTCATGTTTAGTTGTTTTGTGTTTTGGTTTGGAGTTGGTTTTCTATGGAAAAGAAAAAAGTATTTACTATGTTTTCTAACCCAAGTTTCTTTCTGTCTTTGTTTTCTTTTCAGTTATGTTTCGCTTGTATGATACAGATGGGAATGGATACCTGGATAGTTCGGTAATGTTATTTGTGTATATGAATGCGCTGTAAGAGTATGTCATAATGACATACCTATACAAAACTACCTTAATCCAAATCAAGTTTATATTTATCCTGAATTATTAGAAGCAGTATAATCAATATAGTGTCATCCATTTGAAGAGTAACTTGAGTTTTATTTTCTGGTAAGCTGCTGCTTCTGCTGTATAAATTCTCAAATGTTGACATTGCTGTCACAGAGTCCTTCCTATTCTTTAGTGTTCTGATTTTTGATCGTATTACTGTAGGAGACACATTAAAATGATACCAAAAATTCTAGTATGCTCCTGGGAGACGTGTATGAAAGCGCCATTTGTAAAGATTTCATCAAAAAGAGAAAATGTGAGAGTCATACAGTGGATTTATGTGGAAAGATGTCAGGACTTCCATATTATTATAAATAGTGGAGGAACAATATTAAAGGTAAAGTTTTAAGGAGTAGCCCAACCAAATGTTTGAAGAAAAATCAGAGATATAGCAATAATTAAAAAAATGTAACTATTTTTTTCTGTTAGGTAACAGAAAGAAGTATTTTATTGGCAGCCTTCTTTTTTATTTTTTTATTTGGATTTTTTTCCCCTTCTTTTGTATCTCCTGGAAGCAAGACAGCCTAGAGTGGATTGGTAAAGAAGAGGAGGTGATTCCCATAAATGACAGGGAAATAGGGAAGCTAAATTATTTAGGGATATAAAGTAGATATGGTTTCATAGTTTTAGGCAATACAAAATGTGAATTAGGTAACTAGATACATGTGTCATGTTTTAGGAATGGTACTCTATGATTTAGTTCTCCCACTGACACACTCCAAACCCCACTGCCGCTCACTCACTCCCCTGCTGTGGCAGTCTGGAGAGAAGAACTGGAGGCACGAAAGGTAAATATCATGGGTTGAGATAAGAACAATTTACTGGAAACAGCAATGAGATAACTTCCAAACAATAACAGCAACAATATTAATAACAAAAATGTACAAAAGAGAGTAATTCACATGCAAAATGCTCACCGTGGAGCCTGACCCAACCTGACTGCAGGCACGCCACCTGACCTGGTGTTACCTGACGGCTTCCTCTGCTCCACTCACTCGACTGAGAGGACACCCTTCTCCCCAGAAGATACTCCCTTTCCCTTGTCCCTGGCAATGACATGAGGCGGTATAGAATAACCTCTATGTCTAGCCATACCCCTTCCTGGCTACTACAAAAATTAACCCTGTTCTGGCTGGAACCAAGACATTATCCACCGCTTATTCATGTCCAGATCCTACACATTATACCGTGTACATACATACATACATACAGAGAGAGAGAGAGACAAACATGAGTATCATTTCCAGAGTCAGTGGCTGTCCCTCCAAGATGTCTGCTGAGTTCATTTAGTCCATGACTGTGGGTTCTATCCAGCCTAGAGGTCTTCCAGGGCAGGAGGGTTGGTGTGCTGTTGACCGGTTGCAAGGAGCTCATGACTGGTATATCTGGAGCAGTCCTTACTTACTGTCCTTTGTAGTTATGACATGCAGTGGCAGTGTCATTCAACAACCAGTATTATACAATTCGACATTATAGACTGTTCTCACCCCAAAACAAATCCTCTTGAGGTACAGCTAGTGTTTCCCTGACCCTCTGCGTTACTCACCCAGTGAACCCAGGTTTGAACAAAAGCAACCTCATGGATGAGTTTGCTTTTGCTTGAGGCAGGACGAATCCAAACTGTCTTCTCTAACACATTCCTCATATGCACTGTGGGAATTTTATCCTCTTATATTGTATATGGAGGTTTTGGTTGAGCTGGTAGAGTGGTAGAGCCTCTAGTGTTAACTAATCAGGTGGCTCTCACTAAATGTAGATCCCAACTTTTAGATGTCCCACCACCCCTTGCTTTCAGTGTGGTTTCTAACAGTCCATTGTACCATTCAATTTTCTCAGAGGCTAGTGCACGACAGGCAATATGATATACACACTCAATACTGTGCTCTCTGGCCCAGATGTCTATGAGGCTATTTTTGAAATGAGTCACATTGTTTGATTCAATTCTTTCTGCCATGTTGCCACAGGACTTGCTTTTCAGGGCTCAGGGTGGTCTGGGCAGTGGTGCGAGGCATAGAGTATGTCTCCAGCTGTCCAGTGGTTGTTTCCACCACTCTAAGCACTGTAAAGCACGTTGGCAGTTTTGTGGCAGTGTGATGTAATCAGTGTGCCAGGCCTGCACATATTTGTATTTCAGCCATCTTCCAGCATCTGTCTTCCACAGAAGCTTCACCTGCTTGGCTTGTTTGATTGCAGTGCATGTTACAGAGTTACCGATAACCTGGGAGATAGTGTCCATGATTAAGTCCACTCCCTTGATCATCAGCCCATCTGTACGTTATGTGTCTTCCTTGATGACCTGAGGTGATCATGGGCCCACCAAACCAGAAATAATTCATCCTTGTGTTGCTGGTCCAGATCCACCTGAGACACTTTAATCTTGGCAGCTCAATCCACTTGTCTGTTGTTGCAATGTTATTTGACCTGAGACACTTTGGATACATGTACATCTACATGATGTACTTCTGCAGCCAGCTTCTCTACCTGGGCAGTGATGTCTTGCCACAATTCAGCAGCTCAGATGGGTTTACCTCTGCACTGCCAATTGGCCTTTTTCCATTGGTCCACCTACCTCCACAGAACATCTGCTGCCATCCATGAGTCAGTGTAGAATAGAGCACTGGCCATTTCTCTCATTCAGTGATACCGAAGACCAGCTGGGCAGCTTTCAGCTCTGCAACCTGATTTGATTCATCTTGTCCCTCCGTAGCTTCTGCAGTGTAGGACTCTATACAGCAGCTTTCCATTTTTGATGTAGCCCTATAATATGACAGCAGCTGTCAGTAAAGAGATTGTATCACATTTCATTTTCCAGTAGCTGATTATATGGTGGAGCCTCCTCAGCACATGTCACATTTTTGTACTCTGATGGTGATGGTAATCCAAAATGTTTGCCTTTGAGCCAGTTCATGATAACTTCCAAGATCCTTGGGTGATTTGGTTTCTTACTTGAGCTTGCTGTGTGATCAGTGTGACCCACTTACTCCACGTAGCATCAGTGATGTGTGGAAGGGACTTTCTCTTTGAATATCCACCCCAGCACTGGCAGTCGAGGTGCCAGGAGGAGCTGTGCTTTGATGCCAGTCACTTCTGAAAGTGGTTCGAACCCTTTCATACACTGACAGTATTTATTTTTCAGTTGGGATGTGGCAAGCCTTTGTACCCCCAGCTCCAGAACCCCAGAGGTCATCCTTGAGTCTCTTTGAATATTTTTTGCCAGAGACTCCAGGATCAACCATTCTCCCCTGCTGCAGTGTAGAGCATGTTTTTCACATCTTATTCTGTCTTTACTTGCCCAAGGGCTACTGTATGAACAATCTTCTATTTAATTTGTTCAAAAGCTTGTTGTTTTTCACAACCCCACTTGAAAGCATTCTTCTGTGTCACATGATTGACAGAGCTGACAATCTGACAGTAATCTGGAATATGTATCCTCCAAAAACACACAGCACCTAGGAAAACCTGTGTTTCCTTCTTGCTGGTTGGTGCGGACATAGCTGCTATTTTTTTGTTCGTGTCCATTGGAATCTGATGGCATCCTCTTGCCATTTTACTCCTAAAAACTGAACTTTCTTGACAAGTCCCTAGACCTTACTTTGCTTTATATAAAAACCAGACTTCAGGAGGATCTGGATTATCTTTTCTCCTTTCTCAAAAACTTCCTGTGCTATGTTGTCTCACACAACGATGTCATCAATATATTGCAAGTATTCTGGAGCCTTATCCTTTTCCAGTGCAGTCTGGATCAGTCCATGGAAATGGTGGGGCTGTGTTTCCAATCCTGGGGCAGTCTGTTCCAGGTGTACTGGATACCTCTCCAGGTGAAAGCAAACTATGGCCTGCACTCTGCTGCTAAAGGAATGGAGAAAAACACATCAGCAGTATCGATAATGACATAACCACTTTGCTGCCTTGGACTCCAGTTCATATTGAAGTTCCAGCATGTCCAGCACAGCAGCACTCAGTGATGAGATGACTTCATTCAGGTCACAATAGTCTACTGTGAGTCTCCACTCTCCATTGGACTTACACACTGGCCATACAGGATTATTAAAAGGTTGAGTGAGTCTTGCTGACCACTCCCTGGCTCTCCACTTCGCAAATCATCTCATGGATGGGGGGCATGGAGTCTGAGTTAGTGCAGTGTTGTCAATGGTTCACTTTTGTGGTAGTGATCTGGACCTGTTATTCTTTGACCCTCAGCAGTCCCACAGTAGAAGATTCCTCTGAGAGACAAGGCAAAGTATCTGGCGCTCTGGGCCGGCACTCTGGGCCAGTCACAGTGGAGTGTTTTTGCCATTGATTCCCAGTCAGGTTCAGTTCAGTTTCCAGTACAGTCAGCTCTTGGGATCACCCTGTCATCCTAGAAATAGAGAGATTCTGTCCCTATATGTCTTGATGCTATCGGGATACATTGTGTGCTTGTGTCAACTAAAGGCTTATACTCTTGTGGGTCTGATGTGCCAGGTCATCAGATCCACATAGTCCTATAGATGCAGTAGGATCCTCTTGGCTGGAGGCAGAGCCCCTTTATTCATGGTCATAGTCATTGCTCATATCTTGTAAATATTAACTGAAGGTCCCTTCAGGAGAATCGGAAGTAACATCGGCCTTTCTATTCTGTCTGAGGACTTTCCCACTGGAAACAAGATTTATCCTTGAAGAATTTCCTGAAGTGGTTGCTCTTCTCAAATTACATACTTGTGCTGCTAGGGCAGAGGTGGGTTTTCCATCCCACTTTCTCATGTCCTCTCTGTGGTCATGCAGGTGAAACCGTAGGTTATCTTGTGGTATGTACCCTTTCTCTAGAGCAGGGGGTGCTTGCTTCTAATAGCAGAGACTCAGGTTCATACTGACAGGACATTGCTTGAGTCTTCTGGATCTTTCTGCAGTCTTCTGTTCAGGGGTGAATTTCCAAACCATTGGAGCAGAGTAATCCCTTGAAAGTTGGCCCATTTTATCCCACTTTCCATGCCACTCATGACTATCCATCCTCAGGGCAGATCTCTGAATAACCTCTCTAGAAATCTTTTTCCTAACTCTAAATATGGTGTAGATTGCACTGAGGAGACCTGACAGACTTAGCAACAAGAACATACTTTCCTTAACATCTAAGGAGAATTAAAAATTCGCAAGAGCTGTTTTAACAGGCCTCAAGGAGGAAAAGGGGGTGAAAAGCTGGGGAAAATCATCCTTCCCTGTCCTGCTATTGACTGAATATTGTTATTAATGGACTCTCAGAGGTAGCGCCTGAGGTAAGGTAGGAGAGCAACACTGAATACACATCCCAAATAATCCTCATGGCCCTTGATGTTATCGTGTCATAAACTGATATCCTACAGTATGCCAACAAAGCAATCTTGATTCCCCCTCCCTGCTATGAAAAATAACATCATGAGGAGCACATACAGAAATATGTGCTCAGGGTTAGGTACTATGCCCACATGAACAAATCAGGCAACGTTGTGACCAATGACTCCATACCTAATGCAATAAATGCTTAGTTTCCACCCTGCTCTGTGCAGATCTGTCACCATCTCAACCATTCATACCCCACATTGAGTGCCAACTAAGGCTGTCGTGGTTTAGTCCCAATTTAGTGCTCCCACCAAGACTCTCCAAACCACACTGCTGCTCCCCTCTCCCCCTTCTGCAGCAGAATGAAGAGGAGAGTTGGAGGCACAAAAAGTAAAGATCACAGGTTGAGGTAAGAACAATTTACTGGAAACAGCGACGATGTAAGAAAATGAACAGTAAAAGCAACATTATATTAGTAACAAAGGTGTACAAAACAGAGAGAGTAAGTTACATGCAAAATGCTTACCTCAGAGCCCGACCCAACCTGACTGCAGCCATGCCACCCCGACTGCTCTCTCCAGCTTGGAACTGGACTTAGCCCACCACGCCTCCTGCCACATTGACTTGACTGGAAGGAACTCTTTCTCCCCAGAAGAGACTCCCTTTCCTCTGTCCCCAGCAGTGATGTGAGGTGGTATGGAATAACCTCCAGGTCCCAGTCATGCCTCTCCTGGCTACTGCAAAAATTAACCCTATCCTGGCTGGAACCAAGACAGCATGAGAATTCAGAAAGGTTTTAAATATGCATTTGTTTACAAAGCAACATAGTATGTATGAGTATAGAAAAGCACTAGTGGTCAAGGGAAATTGCAACACTGTAAGGGTAAGAAAATAGCTCTGTATATAGAAAATAGTATCCACTTCATGCCTTATTTCCATTAGAAAGTTTTGAATTATGCAATGACTGTCAAAAGATGATTTGTTAGAATGCTGAAATTTAAGGATCCTTACATCATTCTATCACAGGGTGGACATCAGATAGTAAGAACAGTGCTTGAAAGATAACTAGGAAGGAAGAATATATGACTACTTTCAATTACTTTGGTTGCGGGTCTGTCTTCTACCTTCCTGAATGCTTTGCATTCTATGCCTAATGTTTTGCTAATGAAGCAGATTCACCTGAGTGGAC
>WEIV01021709.1:23683-108554 GCA_013390005.1 Calyptomena viridis | reverse complement strand
AAAAAAAAAAAAAAAAAAAAAAAAAGCACAAAAAACAAACAACAGAAAAAACCCAAAAGCCATAGCAAACCAAACCACATTCCTCCTCACTTCAAGGAAGAATTTTTTTTTCACTGAAACTATTAAATAAATATGCTTGAATTTTACAAGTGTGCTTGCTGCAAAAAGTGCAATCTATTTGTACAGCAGAGAGAATGAAGGACTTACTGCTTAAAGGCACAAAAAGGGTGTGTAATAGGATTCTGGCATCTTCCCAGACAGCTTGCAGACAAATTCAGAGACGAACAGAGAAGTATCCTGTTTGAAGTATATTTGGCCAAGGTCTCATTCACAAACAGATAAAACCAACACATTTCTGCATGATAAGGGTCAACAGAATAGCGTATTAGTTTTAGAAGAGAACCCATCTGCAATTTTCTTATATAAAAATATATGAGGACACAACAGGAAAGCTGTCAGCATGACAGTTGGAGGATTCTGCCAAGGAGCCAGATGCTAGTGTCAGAAGAACATGTTCCACAGCTTGGCATCTGGGTTCTCTCATTGCCCTCCAAGAAGGAAGAAAAGGAGGAGTGATAAGATATGCCTAAATGAATAAAACTACAAGCAATTCCACCACCACCCCCAACGTGCTCAAATCACTACTTCTTTTAGAAAATCCTCAGCTACATGTTCTCCTACATCTTTTAAATTAAAATGGAAGGTGATAAATTTAACCCACTTGTGCTTTAGAATGTTGAAAAAGCATTTGCAGTTCTGAATACATAAGTCTCACATGATTTTAACTGCTCATGTGTGTAGCTGTGCAATTTATTTTATTAATTTCTGTTTTCCACAATTTTGCTACAGCATATATTTCAAGAGCAATTTTTATCCCATGTCATTCGTGGGGCAGGGAGGATATAATACCACATTTATGATTTACAGCTAAGAATAATTAGAGCTTTATTCTTTCTCTGAATAGTTACTAACTGAGAAAAGCTCAGAAATATCTAGGTCAAAATGCTAAAGGTCAGTTTAAGGCCCAACAAGTTGATGAAGCGCCAAAGAGAATCACCTCATTATATGTGTAGGGAAAAAAAGACTCATCTTAAGATAGCTTTGAGAAAGCTGTAGTTGCTGCACAGCCCCTTAGAGTAGCAAAACTAAGACCGTGTTCGTAGTCCCAGGTCCTTCAGTCACACCCCCGTGTTATGGGCAATTAAATATTTGCTTTGTATCCGTGTGCCTTCCCTGAGTCTACCCCCTTGAGGCCTGAAAGTGCCAGCTCTGACCTGACTCTCAGGTGCTGCTGGATGTCTGCCCTTATCTTCTGCTGACCAGCTCTGGTTGGGAAGGATGGAGTAGTCCCCCCTACTAAGCTGGTTGGATCCCATATGTAAAGATTTAAAAATTAAGCCCAAACTCCTGATGTTTCTGAGATCTCTGAGCAAAAAAATGGGGAGGCAAAGATCATGTACTTCTACCTGTCTTGTAAAATAAACCAACTTCTCTCTTAGCAGACAGAAGCTTTCAAGGCTAGATATTTCAGAATTTCAAGCAGCATTTGTCCCCATACCTTACTCTGGATAGATGTGCAGTAGCCTCATAGCATTGATATTCTAGAAGGCGTGGAACTGTTTCCACCTAGAAGTATTCCTAAGTCAGACAAAACAGCAGATAATTGATCTCCCTCCGCATTTATTTAAATGCAATTGAAGTCATCTCTAATAGCAGTCCACCTCCAGAATCCTGAGGCAGAGGGAATAAGGCAGAAGTATTGTAATTTTCCAGAAGTTTTATTCCCTCTTGGTGCAATAATGTCTTGCTTAGTTCCTGGTACTTGTTTTGTTGCTAAAGCAACTATTGAGCCCTTTCTTTTATTCTTCCTACTTCTCTTCCAGCACAACATCTGCAACAATGATGAGGGGAAATCCTCTTTCAAGTAACAGAGGAGAAAACAGTATTGCAAGCTCCATACCAAGCTGTCTTATTGTTAAAAAACTGCCAGAAGGATCTGTTACAATTTACTGTAAGGACAGAAGGAGAAGGAAAGCAAACTATCATTGCTACTGTAATACTTACTCTTTGGATTCAGGATAAAATTTGCACTTAGGATAAAAACTCATGCTGTTTGATCCCCAAGTTAAGAAAGTGCTATCCATACCAACATAGACAAAAAAGTCTTTAAATCAAAGCCTAGCTCTAAAAAGTGAATCTCCATATTTGTTCAGGAGCAAATTTGCTCAGATCAGAAATCAAAAGATGATTTTAGTCACTGTCTATAATTTAGAATCCATTTGCTATTTGAAAAATTGAACTGTTCTTGCTGCCTCTTTCATCAGAACTGGCAATCAAGCATCTGCTGTTAGAACTGCTCCAACAATGGGATGTGGGACATGAGGTGAAAGAGACCTCAACTCAGTCTTCTACAACTCTCACTGGGCTCACAGAGCCCACAATACAGTAGAAAAATTTACTTGTAATCAAATGAATACTGTGCAAAGGCATATATGGAAATCAGATGAGGAAAAGGTCCATTTCTCTAATCGCACTTCCCTATTTTAATTTAATTTTCTTGTCCAAATTTTGGCTGAATTATGTTCTTACTTACTGATGGGATATAGAACTGACTTAAACTCATTCCTAGAGAAATTATGTCTCCTAATCTCCTAAGTCACTTTAAAAAAAAAAAAAAAAAAGAAAATCCAGATCAGCCACTGCTGACTTCAAAATTAACCTTTTCCTGCTGAAAGCAGAAATAAATCTCATCAAAAAAGAAGGAAAATCTTGGTCACTCATTGTTTCCATTGTCATGCTTGACAGAAAGGGATATATTTAAAAAATGTTACCAAGTCCATTTTTTATTTTAATATCCTTTTCAGTTTATGAAATGAAAAAAATTCTGACCTTGTCAAGTCAAGGCTGTTTAACTCTATTTTAGTTTCCTGATAGGACAGCAAAAATGCTGATCTTGACACCTCTTGGAAAGACATCAATAAGAAGTCTAGATCCATCAACTTTTATTATTACATGACCACGAGAACAACCCTGTGAAAGAAAACTTTTTCACTCAGAATGTGCAGTAGAAAGATGTGTGTAAATGACAAAACAGCAAGAGGTTGGAAATGCATAAGAAGTGGTGCTACACTGATCAGTTTGAGGACATTTGCCATTATAGGATTCATCTCACACAATAACTTTGTAAGACCTGAAACATTAATAGAGCCCCAAACAAAAGCAGAACAAAGCAGGAATGGGATGACCTAGAGGAAGTCAGTAATCTGGTACAGTTTTGTTTTCAATAAAGTATTAGGCCTACATTTCCTGATTCCCAGTTATATCATTCAAAACACTTCTTCCCAAAATTTCTGGGGAAAAAATCTTACCTGTGGCCTGAGCAGAACTCTAAGGGACTGTGCAAGTATCATGGTGGTGACGGTGGACATGAAACACTTCTCTGGGGAGGCAGGGGAGATGGAGTATGAACTCCAAGGACATCTTATGGCACAGGCAAGAGGTCTGTAAAGTAGCAGTCACAGACTGGCTCTTCCCAGTCCAGACCCTGTGAGCAAAACCGTCCTGAGCTGATGAGTGCTACCCATAAAAGATTACAGTATCCCTAAGCAGGGATACCTTGCACTCTGAGGTCTGATAAATGAGTGAAAGCATTCTGACACAGCCTAAAACAATGCTTTTCCCAAGACCTGCTGTAACACCTGTTGTACTAAAAGTCAGAAGTATTGAAAATCTCATAGGACTTCCAAACCATCCAGTAGTGCCAAAGAGTGCTGCTGACGTACAGCAAAGTTCATAGTAGCAAACCACCCTGGCTTTTCCAGTCCTTCACTCAAATTTCAAAATCATTCCAAGGTCTGTCCATGACATCCCTGATTTATTTGTTGCTACTTGCAGCAGCATTGTATGTTTTATGTGATAAGTTATGGGGAAATCCATTCAAAACGGAAAGTTTTAAATTCCAGTGCAGAGTTTCTTTGTTTCAAATTGCCAAAAAATGAGCAAGGAGAAAAAAGGAATATGAGTGCTGTGCCTGCTTCATGCTTTTTATGCCACTTTCATTCATGAGAGGCAAACTTCATTGTATGTTTAAAGTCTTTAAAGATATATATTATTAACAAAACAAGGATTTTTACAATCAGTGAACACTTGTTTGGTTTCCCCCTCGCCTCCTCCCTCCCTACCCGACCCCCCACCCATCACACACAATTTTAGGAAAATATTTTGTTGGCTATAATTAAACTATGTATGTTAATTAGGATTAGATTTTAAATGCATTGCTTGGGAAGTAGAAAAAATACAGTATCTGAATGAGCCCAAATTGAGATGACACTTGAATTTTCACAGATGTTTCCATAATCCTAATTTCAAATTGATTGTACTTCCTGAACAGTGAGAAGCCATTTTCAGTTATTTATTCAGATATGAACTAGTTTTTTCAGTGGATAGAAAATATCCAGTTTTATAGTTAACTCCTTAAAATAAATGGACACCAAAGAAGATTTTGACTAGCAATAAGTAAATGGTTCCACAAAACCAAAGTATGTCTATCACAAGGAAAACATCCCAAAGGATACACAGAACCTCCAATTCATAAAGATTATTGCTGTTGTTGTTGGAGGACACAGTAGGTTGGTCCATCATGCCAGTATGTGCCACCATATATTTACTCTCCTGTGCTCACAGTGGAGATCAGTAGAATCTATCATACAAACCCAATGCAACCTGGCTTTGCACCAGGAAAGTCTAAATTATTCATCACGAAACCAAGTAGAGCCTGAGGGCTACTTTGACTTCGTGGCAGCTGGCAATGGCCCCAAGGGACTAAAATAGCAGCATTAACCCATGTGCTCAGTTGATATTTTTTCCTTCTCTTTCATCACAATCTCTAACCGGTGTCAGGGAGGGCTGGCATCTCACTCTCTACAGACATGCTCCCCTCTTGCCTAGCAGCTGATAGAGTCTACTGGAGGAATTTCATGGCACAAGAACAGCATGCTACATGAAAAAATTGAGCAGAATAACTGCATTCACAACAGTATTATTGTCCTGGTAACACCGGACCCAGATTTACAAACTGGCTACAGAAAAGGCTTTCTCACTATTATTAATGTATGTCCTTCTGGTCTGGCTAAGGCTTAGAATTCTTGCTGAAGGAATTCATGTAATTTAGAGCCCAATCCAACCTGATTTGGGAATAGTCCTAAATGATGTAACTCATAGTTTGTTCCTGGACACATCTGTGGCACAGAATGTTCCAAAAAACATCAGAAAGGATATGTCTGAGCAAGTCATCATTTTCTTTCTAAAAATTTCTAAAATAATTAATAAGTTTTAGCAGTGAGTTGGGCTGGGCTTGTGCAGACTGTTTTCATACAAGCTTCTCCATACTGCTGTGCCAGTGATCTGTAACACAAAACCAAGTAAGTGAAAATTAATCTCTCTTTTCACACAAAAAAGAAAAAAACAAACCCAAACTATTCCTTTTTTTCACGTTGCAGTCTTCATTACATTTTCTTTCTCCCGCTTCATCATCCATTATACAGTGATGTTAGATCAAATGTTGAGTAACTGGGATGAATTCCACCAACTTGTGAATAAAGAACATGATAAGAGAATAGCATGACTTTGGCATAACTACTTATTCCTACATGTGGTGCATTTATGTTTTCATACTGTTTCAATACTACAAGCTTCTTTTTTTAAAATTTAGGTCATGCTCCATCTTTGGCTCTTATCAGAAATTCCCTAGTCTATGTTCATGTGTCCTGAGTGTAAAATCAGAGCTGTTTTTTTCATTTGAATTTGTAAAAAACCTCAATGATACTTTTATGCAGCGTGGGTCATTGGAACCACATTCTACAAAAAAACATGCTGCACAAAAGTACCAACTATTGTCAAGAACAAAGGACAAAAGGGAAAATCTCGTGTGGATCTGTTGGCCCTTGAGGCAACTATTTACTTCAGATGCAAAATCAAGGAGACCTAGTATGAGTCATAAATCAATACTGTCTTTGGATTTGCATTTGCAGAGCCAAGCATCTTGAGTCAGTTGCACCCATACTGCCTGCAAGGCAAACCAGCCCTAAATCTGCACCTGGATTGCCTGGGGAGCTTCTGCCTCTCTCCTGACTCAAATCAGATTGGGAGGCAAAAGTGGAGCTGGGAACAGGTGAAGAACTCATCATCAAGTATAAGTCTGAACTTCAGGTTAATGTAAAGCCAAACTGCAACCCCTACCTGTTGTTTGATCCTTCAAATCAGGATCCCATAAAGTAGGCATACCCCTAGTACTAACAAGTAGCTGCAATAAAAAATAATGTGGAATTGTTTTCCGCAATCTTATAGCTTCTTCTTATCACTAAGAACATGAGCAGCTCTTCCCAGTTGGCCTAGGAGCAATTATTCAATCTATAATAATGAAGACAAGAAACTCTTTAGCAAATGCCATCATCCACTGTTCACCACCATCAGCAAAAACAGCACCTTTGACTCCCATACAATTGATTAAAGTTTAAGTCCATAAAAGCTGCCCTCACATCATGTTTAGTGTTACTTATTTCATTCAATGTCAGATTAACTAGTAATTAGGTCAATAGAATTACTAAATATTATTACTTCATATAAAATGCTCCATAACCCTTCTGCACATCAAAGCATGTGATTTACACCAAAATCATTACACGTCAGTGCTTCTGTTCATCAGTATAAAATCAAGATGCCGTACAGTGTATTTAGCTAAAATGAAATGCCTTTCATTGATTCCTCCTCTTCAGTTTTTCTGTGTATGCACTTCGATATTTCTGAGAATTTTAGGCTAACCGTATCTGTAATCTGAACACTGCCTAAAATAGACATCTTCAGATGCAGTTCTAGCAATGCAAGCAGCAATAACAACAAAATACCTTCAGTCCTCTCATAATTGTAAACATAAAGGCTCTATCCTGCCTTACACAGCTAACCTCTATTGACTGCAGTGAGAGTCACATGAAACCGAGGTCAGAATTTGACCTACAGTTAAGGAAGTAGTGCCAGCAAACGGTTTCCACTGAAAAGTCAAAACAAGTTTATCAACTAAACAAAGTGGATTTCCTGAAAATGACAACAGGTATAGGTGTAATTTCAAGAACAACTTGATGGTTTCATCAGCCCTCTCTTTTTTCTCTGTCTTTTGAGAAACAACTCATTTTATCAGAAATTCATGTGTGTGCTTGTACTTGTGAACACAGAGTCACTACAAAAGTGAAGTGATAACCAACCTGATGTTTTTCTCTTTTGCTTCCTGGCTGTGTAAGCCTTTTTTTCTCTTTTATTACTGTAATTATAAAATTATGAGAGGGAGTGGTATGTCGACCATCACAGGCAGGATTTGTAACAAAAAACTTTATTAGTAGTTTTTCATGTACGTGACAGCATATGACTATAAATGCTCAGTACACACACACAGTGCTCTGGTATATCTGCATGTCTGTGTGTGCACAAACACACACAAAGCAATATACACACATAAATACTTTGTGGTATAGCTGTGGTACCTGCAAATAGCTCGATGTATTTATACAGCTATTTGAGGCAGGTTATATTCAACAATATTCCATAAACACATGGCAAAAGCAAAGAAAAATATAAATTATTACATACATGGGTCTGTTAGTGTCTTTATCAGAAAATGCAGTCCAGTTTTTGATAGATAAAGGCTGTAAATACTGTAAAAATGCAAACTTTATAAAGCATTTTTAAATCTTTAGGTAAAAGATGGTCTATAATGTGAGGCATTGCTACCACTTCTAACTTTTATTTATTGAGCCACCTCTGAAGTTCAAAAATAATCAATCCATGCCTTAAATTACAAGTTCATATATGTTATTGCTTAACAACACAGTAAGATGCATACTTAAACTGCAGATTAACTGCAGGTTTTTGGTTGGTGTGTCACGTCTAAGTCTGCCTGACAAACAGTTCCAGGAAGGTTACTTGTATTTAAGACACCTTACTGAGAAGTTGTTCTTGGTGCCATAACTTTCTTCTTTTAGCAAAAACAGATTTTTTTCCCTAAAATTAACAAATCAGGAAGTTGCTGACTTTCCAGAAACTACAGCTGAAAATAATAAATTCACAAAAAGAAAAATAGTAGTTTAGTTTGAAAAAAAAGTCTGATTTCACAGAAAAGGATGATTTGGCAGATGCTGCCCTTTTGAAGCAAAAGTAAAGTCACAATGTAACACCTGACCTAAATACCTTGCTGACCTTGCTGACATGTTAAACAAGTGTCTTGGAGGAACAAGTCTCATGATACCTTGCATGATTTCACAGAGAGTGACACGATAGGAGAAACCCAACTTGAATCCTTATCAGTGGCTTCCTGAAGCACCAGCAAAACTACTTTTCAGCAGCCAGCTCTGCTCCCACTCGTGTCCAACCTCTGCCCCCCAGCCCTTCCTTCCTCAGCCACCTCTACTGCCTGAGAAAGCTCAACAGCTTCTGCTCCCTAAGACTGCTGGATACACAAAGATATATGTGTGAATTTTATCCCCCAGACTACAAAGCAGAACCACATTGTCAAATCTGCTCTTTTGTTTTATCAAGGAAAATCAGGGAATGCTGAAACTTTGTACCTCCTTTTCTCTAAAGCCAGACTACACACAAGTGTTGTAGGGTATGTGTTAGTGTCTGTCACGTGGCATCCTCTCATATAACAGTCCTCTTCACTCGTTGGTCACAACATTGTGGGGTAATAGCTAAGTTTGCAGTAGGCGCTTTTGGTTGCCTGTCTTCGGAGAGCTGAAGTCAGATTCCTTAAGTTAATCATGGCTTCCTGGAAAAATGTAGTATTAATTTTAAATGCAAATTATTGAAATGTACAACTAGTAATTTATATTTTCTAATTAATAAATACTCTGTGCATGATCCATTAGTAATGCTATTAAATATTTATCTATAGATGAGATATTGTGAATTATAATAAACTGTAAGGGGTTCTGTTAGCTTTTTTAAAAAGATAAATAAAATTGAAATTGTGATCAATATAATGAATACATGATGTTAAAATTCCTCTTGCCTCACAAAACCATATCTGTTCATGTGTTTTATGAAAAAATCTCATAAAAATGTTAGCAATATTTAAAAACAAAATACGTTAAATAAAAATAAAATCTACTATGGAAAGTAAATTTAAATATTTCATGATATAATTAAGTCTTATTAATATAATGTTCTTTATTTTTTTAGATTAAAAATTCACAAGAATTGTCATCCTCTTTCATCTTAATCAGATGGCATGTTTGTCATAATTATTTGTTATATATTTTCATTAACATTTGATGAATATTAACTTTGAAAAATGGAACAATCTTGTTCCTGAACAAATCAACTGGAGCAATGTAAGGCCAAGTACCCTGTGCCTGTGCTGCAGCACCACTGAGGAGGCAGCAGAGTGACAGCAGGACTCTGAATGGCTCCAAGGACTTTTCCACACAGTCCATTGCCAGGAGCTCCTTCATTGCATGAACACAAGTATGCTAAGTTTGGGTTCTCATGTCTGGTTTGCATTTCTCATCATCTGGGTCAGACTTTCAGTTATTGAAGCCTGATGTAACTTCATAATTACTGCAGTTCAGAGAGGGTGCAAGTCCACAAAGTCTCTCCTCAGTCAACCTGTCCAGTTGCTGCTTCTCCCTGTGTGCCTCCTCAGAGTCCAGCTCACCATCAAGCCTCTAGTTACAGCCCCAACAAGTGCCGGGCAGTTTTGGAGGAAGCTATATGAGACCTTCAAAAATGCTTAAGGCCTAACTTCCCCCTCCTTTCCAAGTCTGCTAAGCATTATTCCTCTAGAAAACTATTACATACAGGCAGCATCCAGCCCTTAGGTGGACACACTGCCTGTGCAGCAGTGAGGGTGCCCCCGACAGTAAAGGCAGTGGAAAATGAGATCCTCTCTCTCCTGAGGGCTCTATTTATCCCCTGGGTCTTTTATCTTGCACCATTCACATCACTGGGACCACATGTCCAGTAACACATGACTCACAATGGGAAGAGTTTCGATTAAATGGTGGCCTTTTGCGTTATTTCAATGCTATTTTAAGACAGTTCTGAAACACTTACAGATCTGCACAGAAGCTTGTTACTTATGCTAGCAAATCCATTGTAGTATCACCCCATGACTGTTAACATCTATCTCTAAGGCAACATAAAAATACTTTGAGTTGAATAAAGAGAAAGCTAAAATATTATTAGAGACTGGGAATATAGACAGAGAGTCCTACATCCCACCAATATTATTTACACTAAACTGTGGCATCGGATAATTTTTAAAGGCTTGATTTTTTCTCCTTTTTAATTATGAAAGAAAAAATACAATTGAATGACTGAAAGGAATAAATAGATAATGAAGTATCAGGATTTTTTGATATAGAAGTTCCTTATTAAAATTAGTATTTCCTTCAACTGCTTAATTTAATTTCTCTTAAGCATGTTTTTACTTGTTCTGCTCATACTAATGTACAGGTATCAGATGTACACCTCATGGGTCACACCCTGAGCTTGAAGAACCACTTTTAACCTCTTCACTGCCCTGTGGACATAGCTCACATCTCATCCTATGGGGCTGCTCTCTCTGACCTACAGAGGTGTGACTTGCTGTAAAAGGATGCATCAACAACCGGGAGGCATCACAGAGTTCATCTGCCCTCTTTACCCTCTGTACCAACCCATGGGATACTTCTTCACTGCCCTGATTGCTGCATAAAGCAGGGAAGGTGATCACAGGTCAAAACTATGACTTTATTATCTGTTGCCACTGGTTTGTCTGTTTTCCATTGAAGTTATTGGAGATTAGACATTGCACAAGAACATTTTAAGACAGAGAAAATGCTCATTTCTCCTGCAACAAATCTCTCTCTAATAAACACATATTCTATGAAAATATTCAGAATATTTTTATGAACTCACAAAGCACTGAAATGATCTATATCTTAGAGAAAGAGCCAATTACCTGAAGTCTTGTTTTATAGTATGATTAGGGATGGAAACAAGTTTTATTTGACAATTTGAAAAAAAAAAAGTAGAAGCAGAGGCAATAAGGAGTCAGAAGTGTGATGGGGGTCACAGATGGAACAGCTACTAGAAAGCACAGGCAAGGAATGCACAGCAGTTAGGAAGCAGGTGGGGAACAGGATCAGAGGCAAGGGACTTAGAGGGAAGGAGGGATACTGGTGTAAACTTTCCATGTTATCCACACAAACTTGCAGTGTCACTGAGTCACAAGACAAAGGGAAGCCATGACTTCCAGGCAAACTTCAGGAGAAAACAGTGATACTCTTGTTATCTTAATTGTAACTTTATGGTAAAAGTATCTTCCCTGGCCACCCTTCAGTTACGAAATTTGTGTACTATACAGGAATTTGTGAGCAGACACATTAAACTGCCTGGCTTTGTTTCCATTTACTTTTGTTTGGAGACATCTTTCCACCATGTACTCTTTAGAGAAAGAAGGTATAGGTTGAGGGACTAGAAATCAACTTCCAGTTTTAGCTACCATCTCAATATGTGACCTGGAACAAGAAAACCAGGGAAGTGGCTTAATCCCCTCACTTCCCCAGCATCACCTTTTTGTGCCTCTGTGCCTCTTGCTGTTTAATGGGAACAGGAAGTATTTGGTGGGATGCTCTCAGATCCAGGAGGGAAATACACTTGCACCATGAAAGGTTAATTGTCTGTCTGTTTATTATATGTAAGTGCAACAATTCCAAAGGCAGATTTGAGCATTTTTTGCCATTAGGTTCAGAAACAGTCTTTTGACTCAGCAGACCGCTGAAGGTAGAAACTGGTGATTTCATATGGACAGAGTGTGCACCTGCCAGAGGTGGAAGCACAGATTTCTCTCTGTAGTTGTTGAATTTCAGCAGTAATTGCCTTTTCCATTTCACTTTCCCTTTGAAAATTTGCACATTTTATTAGCATAAAAAAGCCTGAGGAAATTTTGTGGGCTGTATTTTAGGGAGAATTCTGACACAAGATAAGGATCTTTTCCAACAGTTAACGCCTTCTCAGAGTCTGTTGAGACAACTGAACAAAGGAGGCAAACCTCACAATGGCCGAATTCCTTACAATCACTTTAACCCAAAACCAAAATCGTAAAACAGATCTATAGGCAACTAAATGCTTGTGATTCTGTGGACTTCAGTTTAGGAATCCTTGCATTTTAATAAAACTTTTACTCTCAGGCAAACATGTCAAATCCCCAGTGTATTGGTTGAAGTCTTCAACAGAATTGAGTGAAAAGGACTTTTTCATGTTCCCATAAGCCAGAAAGATACTGGAAGAATGAGCTGTGGAGCACAATTGCACTGAGCATCAATTCCTTGAATTTCCTGTTCAGAAAACATAAAAGACAGAGGGAGAAAAGAAAACAGTCTACTTTTTCAGGGATGTAGCCTTTTTCTTATACCTGTGCTGTTGAATCAACCTTCCCATTCCTAACAAACATAGCCTGGAACTGTAAGCCAGCACTTATTTAGAGTAAACTTGGTACTGCCCCTGAAGCTTTACCATGAAATTTTGTTTATAAGGAAGAGACTATAAGGGTTTGTAAGGTGACATTAGGAAGACACCCCTCTGTTTCTTCTTCCTTCTAGAGCAGCAATTATGTAAAGAGCAGTTACACTTTCCTTCGGCTTTGGTCCTTACAAGAAAATCAAACAATAAGGCAGAAAGTAGGCTGGTTATTCCTATGGACTGCTTAGCAATAATGTCCAGCAGCACAAAAGGAATACACCATGCTGTCCATTTTCACAGTGAAAGTGGAAACTCAGAGGAAATGTCTTCTGGAGGTTTTTTTAGTGTTGCAGGTCTAATGTACCTCCAACAAGGCAACAAGATACAATCTAATCTACAGTGAACAATGGGTGAGGTAATTAGAGAAAAAGACAGACTAAAAGAGAGGAACACAAGTATATTCCCAGGCTTTTGATGTTGTCTTTGGTGGGTGTTATTCTCCCTTTGACACCTCTTACATCACCCATTAACAATAAAAGGAGCAATGCCCGCCCATTAGTTACTAATAAACTCCATTATATGATTATATTTCAGAGATAAATGTTATTGATTAAAGGTATAGAAGAAACAATAATCACATTTTTCTGAATCGTTTTGTTGCCACTTAATCTGTAATTTTATTATCACTTCACCAAAAGGCAACAAAGATACTTAAGTTAATGAAAAGCTTAAGGTGTACCAAGCAAATTAATAAGAAAGAGAATTCCAAGGAGAACAATGCCTTTACCAGAGTGCAAGATGGCAGAGTCACAAAATTACTTAATTGCTACAGCCAGCTCAGTTTCCAGTGTCAGTAGCAGTGAAGGAGTTAATAGTTGGGTGTTAATCAGACAGAGAATTTCTTTGTGACATGAAGTGCTTGTAGATAAGAAGTAATATGCCTTGTTTTACAGGTTTTCTGTAGCTGGGGCAGGGTCCCTTGCTGCACAGCATATATTGAGAAAGACGGATACACAGAACAGAGGTAATAGCTTTCCATGTCACAGCAATATAAAACAGACAGTTTTTATAAACTGGAAACATGGCTTTAATAGTAGTGCTATACAAGAAATATCTCTGTGAAAACAGTAATATAGATGGGAATTTTTTTTCCTCTTCCTAACCAGAGGTAAAAAGGAAAGCCGACCAACCCACATAAATCTATTCTCAAGCCTCATGGGAAACCCCATAGGTGAATTGTGAGTCATAATAAGAATTATTTGTTGTACTACTGTATGCAATCAATCAGCAATTCAGACACAGAAGATTTTTACCCTCTGTCTCTATCAGATAAACCTTATAACCCTTTCAGAGGACTTTAAACCAGATGTAAATTAATGTGAAGCATGAGCAACTCCCAATACAGCCACATGCAGAGTGACACTTCCCCTCCTTCAGAGGTTCTCAAACTTCTTCCACTCAGAATATCAAAGCTACCAAAACAGAATATATAAAAAACAAAAAAAAAATTTATCTTCACATGCTCCCAGCTCTACATACAGTCTGATGATTCCTGGACAGGTGGAAAATCCTGTCAGAGAAGTTGAGAAGAGACTGGGGGCTTATGAGCAATGTGAAGTCCTAGAAAACAGTGAAGGCAAAGTTTTTCAATGAAACACTGCTGATAAGACAAGATACTGGCAGCATGTGTGTGAACTTATGTTTCCTGAAGCCACACAGGCTTTCCAAAGAAATATGAAGTAGACGAAATATTCTACAGGGCAAATAGTGGAGTAAGAGTGGAAATGCAGAAAACCTAAGGAAAGAAATTCTCACTTTTCCCTCTACCCCTTTATTTTCCCAGAGTCTCACAGATACTAAAAAATATTATAGATATTTTCATAATCAAATATAATAGATGTTTTTATGCAATGCTCCAGAACACCAAAATTGAGGCTCTGTAATTCCTCATCAAGGAGAGCATATTAGACAACAGCATCTCTGCTACTACACATGCATTTACACATTCCTCTGAAAACCCCACCGCAACTTGTGTCATGATCTTCTATAGCATAGAGGAAGACAAAGAAAACTGAAAAAGCAAGAGATTTCATGGACAACAAAAATCATTACGTTTGGTTCTTTATGGATTTGGTTTTGAGATTATCTAAGCAAAGTGTGCTCTGTCTTAAACAAAGGAAGTAATGAGACTGCTAACAAGGCTCTGATTCATACCATTGAGATCTCTTCATTTTGGGTAAATGTATGTGAAATTTGTCAAAGGACTCTGGACCACAGACACAATCTCCTCCACTTAACCCCCAGGGAAACCCAGCTAACCACAGCAGCAATCTCATGAAGAACCTTCCTCAGCTGATCCCCAGGGGCAATTTCATAGCCCACAAATTCCACAACCGTCTGATCACATTTACATTTTTCCAGCTTGGCAAACAGGTTATTATGGTGGAAGCATTTGAGGACAGGTTGAACATGCCAACTGTGTTGTTTCTAGGTTCCCAAAACAAATGTGGGTGTCTTCCAGACATGCTGCTATATCCTAGTCTAACATCTTCCTCTCAAAGTTGTAAATAAAATGCTGGAATGTTGCTAGAGCATTAGAATGGCAAGGAATAGGACAGGATTTACCAGTACCAACTGCAGAAATAGATGTGCTCTCAGCACCCTGTCAGATGAGTTTATGCTCCCTGAAAAGGCATGTTTGTTCAAGAGCTTTAAATAGTTAATTAATAAGATGCAGAGGCTATTAACTCTCAACTGTGGTTAGAGCAGGGCTCAGACACCTACAAGAAGCTTCAAGAGACCAGAACTTTATTTGACAAAGTCATGGTCATCTACTTGTGGCATCAAAATGATAATTCCTTGGCAAACCTTTAAATGAGATATCCTCAACTTATAGGTCAGACAGCAAATATCTTCTAGAGTCTAATAAATCACTGCTTCAGACCAGAGGTAAACAGGTGAAACATGCTATCTGCACTCTTCTATTATACTCATCAGAAAGACTTTAGTATTTCACAGGCAGTTAGTCTCATCAGCTTGAGGCTCCAGTGGGGGGCACAAATGACTACATAAAACTTCCAGTTAGTTGTGTCCTGTTAAAAGGAAATCCAAGTCTCTCAAATACGATGATCAAAAAAAAATCCAACAGCAATATTCTGAACTGAATCAGAGTCTGTTGGAAAAGCAGCAGATGAATCCAGAATTTCTAGGCATGATGGGGCAACATGCAGAATGTATCAATTCAAACAGAAGTTATTTACTATGGCTTTGAATAGTGAACCATGAAATGCAGGTCTCAACATTAATAGGCATGAGCAGAACAGTAAGCTATCAGTTGACTCTAGTACCACAGTTTAACTGAAAAAAATCACAGTTTATGCTTTTTTAGAAATTGAGAATTCAATCTACATTCAAAAATTCCTGGATATCCTTTCCTGGATGTAAGGGAAAAAAGAATGACAAAGGATGAGGAAAAGGCTGAAATACTTAATGCCTTCTTTGTCTCAGTCTTTAACAGTAAGACTGTTCTCTGGGTACCCAACTCTCTCTGAGCTGGAAGACAGGAATAGGGAGGAGAATGAAGCCCCCCATAATCCCAGGGAAAATGGTCAGTGATCTACTACACCATTTAGACACCCACAAATCTATGGGGACGGATGGGATTCACTGAAGAGTACTGAGGCAGCTGGCAGAAATGCTCATCAAGCCACTTTCCATAGCTGATCAGCAGCCCTGGCTCACCAGTGNTAATGCCTTCTTTGTCTCAGTCTTTAACAGTAAGACTGTTCTCTGGGTACCCAACTCTCTCTGAGCTGGAAGACAGGAATAGGGAGGAGAATGAAGCCCCCCATAATCCCAGGGAAAATGGTCAGTGATCTGCTACACCATTTAGACACCCACAAATCTATGGGGACGGATGGGATTCACTGAAGAGTACTGAGGCAGCTGGCAGAAATGCTCATCAAGCCACTTTCCATAGCTGATCAGCAGCCCTGGCTCACCAGTGATGTCCCAGTTGACTGAAGGTTAGCAAATCTACGCCCATCTACAAGAAGCTGGGGAAAGAGGATCCAGGGAGCTACATGCCTGCCAGTTTGATCTCAGTGCCAGGATATGTTATGGAGCAGATCATCTTGAGCACTATAACAGCACATATAGGACAACCAGGGGATCAGGCCCAGTCAGCATGGGTTTGTGAGAATCAGGTCCTGCTTGACTAACCTGGTCTCCTTCTATTACAAGGTAATAGCTTGAAAAGCTGTGGATGTTGTTTACCTGGAATAGTAAAGCCTTTGATATAGTTTCCCACACCATTCTCCTGGAGAAACTGGCTGCTAATGGCTTGGACAGGTGTAGATTTTGCTGGGTGAAAAACTGCCTGCATAGCAAGGCCCAGAGAGTATTGGTGAATGGAGTTACATTCAGTTGGCAGCCAGTCATAAGTGTTGTTCCTTGGGGCTCAGTGTTGGGGCCAGTCCTGTTTAATATCTTTATCAATGATCTGGACAAAGGGAAAGGGTGCACCCTCTGTGAGTTCACAGATGTCACTAAATTGGGCAGAAGTGTTGATCTGCTGGAGGGTAGGAAGGTTCTGTAGAGTTATCTTGACAAGCTGGATCAATGGACTGAGGCCAGTGGTATGAGATTTGACAAGATCAAGAAGATCAAGTGCTGGGTCCTGCACTTCAGCCACAACAACTCCAGGCAGTGCTACAGGCTGGGGGCAGTGTGGCTGGAGAGCTGCCTGACGGAAAAGGATCTGAGAGTGCTGGTCAACAACCATCTGAACATGAGCCAGCAGTGTGCCCAGCTGGACAAGAAGGTCAGCGGCATCCTAGTCTGAACCAGAACTTTTGTGACCAGCAGGGCTNAAACTGGCTGCTAATGGCTTGGACAGGTGTAGATTTTGCTGGGTGAAAAACTGCCTGCATAGCAAGGCCCAGAGAGTATTGGTGAATGGAGTTACATTCAGTTGGCAGCCAGTCATAAGTGTTGTTCCTTGGGGCTCAGTGTTGGGGCCAGTCCTGTTTAATATCTTTATCAATGATCTGGACAAAGGGAAAGGGTGCACCCTCTGTGAGTTCACAGATGTCACTAAATTGGGCAGAAGTGTTGATCTGCTGGAGGGTAGGAAGGTTCTGTAGAGTTATCTTGACAAGCTGGATCAATGGACTGAGGCCAGTGGTATGAGATTTGACAAGATCAAGAAGATCAAGTGCTGGGTCCTGCACTTCAGCCACAACAACTCCAGGCAGTGCTACAGGCTGGGGGCAGTGTGGCTGGAGAGCTGCCTGACAGAAAAGGATCTGAGAGTGCTGGTCAACAACCATCTGAACATGAGCCAGCAGTGTGCCCAGCTGGACAAGAAGGTCAGTGGCATCCTGGTCTGAACCAGAACTTTTGTGGCCAGCGGGGCTAGGTCAGTGATTGTCCCCCTGTACTCAGCACTGGTGAATGCTGTGTTCCGTTTTGGGCCTCTCACTACAAGAAAGACATTGAGGTGCTGGAACATGCCCAGAGTAGGACAATGAAGCTGGTGAAGGGTCTGGGGAATAAGTCTTATGATGAGCAGCTGAGGGAGGTGGATGAGGGAACCTTATTGCTTACTACAACTACCTGAAAGGAGGTTGTATCGAGGTGAGAGTCAGTCTCTTCTCCAGGTAACAAGAAATAACAGAAGAGAAAACGGCCTCAAGTTATGCCAGGAGAGGTTTAGACTGGATATTAGGAAAAATTCCTTCACTGAAAGGGTGGTGAGATATTCATCAAGAAAGTGATTGAGCCACCATTCCTGGAGGTATTTAGAAGACATGTAGATGTGGAACTTAAGAACATAGTTTGGACTTGGCACTGCTGGCTTAGTGGTTAAAGGTCTTTTCCAACCCTAATGATTCTGTGATTCTACACTGAGTTTTGCCACCAACCGAATCTAGGTGCCTGATCAGAGTAATGTCTGTGAAACAAAGAATCATCAACAAATTGTACCTTGATTGAAAATCAACCTCTTATAACAAAATTACTTGTCAATCACACATTTTGTGCAATAAGATCTACAAGGGTTCACTGTTTACCCAGTGGGTGGCACTCCATTAACCTGAATCATGGTAGTCAGACAAGTTAGGGAGTCAATGTACCAGTCAAAAATTACAGCAGTCCTCTTTCAGACAACTGACTGCAACTGCCCGTGAAATCACACCAGCTTGAATCATATTTCCACAATAAGACAAACTTTAAATGAAGAAAGAAGGAGATTTATTTAAACAAAACAAAAACCAACCAAACAAAAAAGCATATTGAAGATGAGGAAATTCACTATAATTCACGCACTTTACACCCTTCATCTGCCTCCCCATTCCTAGACATCCTGGTCTCAGACCACGGCCTTAATCTGAAAAACCTACAAAAAACTCATTTTATTTCAGAACTCCCAGCATTTGAAGACTAGCAAAAATAAAGACACAAAGTTATAATTATAATTGAGATAAACCAGTAGACAAATGAGAACGGAAAATGAACAGTGAGATGATGTTACTGTTCCCACAGATGGACCTTCTGTAGATTATAGGCAACAGAGTCTTTCCCCAGGTTTGCAAATGTTGAACCCCAGGCAAAAATTTCCCTTCAGCACTGTTTGTCACCACCACCTTCTTAATCACCCCTGTAAATACTTGTTCAAATGAAGGTCATTTGAGGCACTGGCAACCACTTAACAAAACAGAAGCTACCACTAATTGCCCTTGACAGTATACAAGCTCTGCTGGAAAAGAAGCCCAAAGTTGTGGTCTCTGTTGGTCCCTCAGTGCAACACCCTTTCTTTGACTCACTGCACTTTCATTTCCTCTGCCTCCCAGTCACAGAAACAAACCATGATCCTTCTCTCCATATCTACTCTCCATGTTACCCCTTGGGAAGGGCATACTTGCTGGGGAGTGCTGCAGGCTCCACTACCCAACAGAAGATCTGGCTCCACAGTGCCAATTTTGGTCAAGGCCTACCGCTGTCCAGTTCTACTTCCTAAGCAGCTTGGTGTCTCTGCTTCCACTAACATTTTGCTCTTTTCTCTCCTACATCTTTATCAATGTCCTCTTTGGGGCCCAAAGCAAGAGACTGGTCTGAAGGAAAAGATCTATTCTTGCAAGCAGAGCTGCCCATGCATGTGAATGCTCATGCCAAACAGTGAGCACAGGGCCATTTAGCTTTTTATGGAACTCAGAGCCTGGCAATTATTACATCCAAACCATTGTTTTAGCAATACCTAAATTAGGAGGCAAATATACCCTAAATCCTGAGTCAAACAGTGCTTCTGACTTCCAGATAACACAACTCCATGTTTCTAACAAAAAATACCAAGAAGAGGACAACACCAAAGCTCATTCCCTGTAAATCTGATCATGCAGTAGCAGCCATAAAGCATGGCATTCTTGATACCAACCTCAGCTGAAACTAGAAAGGTACATTAGAGGTGAAATGTTTCATTTTTTCAATTAAAAGCCCAATCTATTCTGAAGCAATGTATTTTTATTAATAAGTTTTAACTCAGATCCCCCTCTTGAAGGGCATTCTGACTAGGCTGTGCTGTGGTGCTGTATTATTCTGTAAACATGTGTTTTAAATATTCTGCTCCCTCTGCATTACCACCTCTTCCTTACTCTTGGGACTAAAGGATCTTTTCCCTGACATTTTAAAGCATTAAAACAGCTCAAGGGGTAAAGAAAACATTTTTCATGTAATCTTTGAAAAGTTTAGTTGTCAAGGAGACCAAGACCTTAGCGACCAGGTATGGAGGCCTATTCAGCACACTAACATGCTTGTGAAAGAAAGTGCAAGGATGCCAGTATACCTGGAGGCAAACATGCTCAGTGTTTCAAGAGTGGCTTGCTTCCTGACATACCTTTTATTACACAACTAAACAGTGACTCAGATTTTGTTCTTTTTGGATAGTATCATCTAGTGGGCAAAAACATGGTTAAAGGACCTTGTTTGGATGATATATTGTCTCAATAAATCACTGGATTTAGGTATGCACTGGAAATGTCATTCACAGACTGACACCTTCCAAGGAAGAACAGGTCCAAGAGCATATTTGATATAACTGCAGAATAAATGACAGTCAACAAGTAACAAATTGCAAAGGTGCTTTTGTAACTCCAGGCAAAAGGGACACTATCAAATGAGTCTCTCTCCGATATTACTTCTGTTGCCAGGATAGGGGCATGTCACAGTGCCCAGGCCAAGACAGAGAGAGACAGATGCTTGGCATTTTCAGTTTGTACAAAAGTCAAATTTTAGGTCTGTCCATAATCTGTTTGCTAGCACTGGGACCTAGAGAAGTGGATAGCTGTTCGCAGGTAACAATGCTTTCATAAGATTATCCACTAAACCAAAATATTTGTAAATATTATAAAAGTAAATGAAAGCAGAAGCATTTGAAGTCTGAAAGAGCTATGGAATTTCACCTCAAATGCACTTAACATTCAATAAAACATAACAAATAGCAAATACAATTAAAAAGTATTTTACCATAAAATGCATTACTAAACATGTGCAAGGCGCATTGGTATAAATCTCAGGAATTCCTAGAGATCCGTGTCAAAGCCAGAGTTAGTCAACATCTTTGTCAATGACCTGGAGAATGCAGTGTGTGGGGACTACCAAGGCCTTTTTCAAATAGTCAGATGCCACACTGTGACCATAAGGAACTCCAAAAGCCAACCAAGTGAGTGTGCACAACACTCAGGGGCAGGTGAGCTTCCATGTGAAGTGCTGTATCAAGGGAAGAATAACCTCAACTTTGCTTATGAGATGCTGTACTCAGAGCAGTCTCCATTCACAGAAATGCTAACGGAGTCATCAATAACAGCTCTTTGCAATTCTGAGTAAGTTTGCAACACCAGTCATAAAATGTTGGGTGTCATTAGGAAAAACAGTCACAACAAAACAAAGAAAATCATTTTGCCACTATGGACACCTTGCTCCACCCATATTTTAAGTATGTTTGCAGTTGTGGTCTGTGCATCTTAAGACAAAACAGAGCACCAGACAGACTAGAATTAGGAAAAAAACCACAGAGGGAATGTACCAATAAATTTACAAAGAACAAAAAGAATAAGGAATCTATACATGAGAAATATATGGCAGAAAATGCCAAATTACTAAACAACATATTACCATGCATTATTTGAAATATTGTTCTTTTTCTTTTCATTCTTGCTTACGTAGTGCACTTCTTCTTAGAAAGTCCAAATGTGTTTTCCAACTTCTTGTCCCATTGTTCAGGGATCTAGTTTTAAGTGCACTTTAAAGACGAAAAAATTGCAGACTGAAGCAAGTTGCTACTCTGCATGACTGCTAATAAAATCCCTCCTAGAAACAAATTCTTGTTTGAATGAAATCACTCTTCTACATACACCCTGCAACCAGCATACTTGTCACATCATGCCCAGCAGCAGTGGCCTGGAATAAATATAAGGAAAACTCTGATATAGCAAAGAACAAAACCATCACCACTGCTGGTGCATGTGTCATTAAAACATACATTACCAGGAACAGGAAAGGCATATGGTGAGTAAGTTTAAGTTATGGTAAAATAAAGAGAGAATAGTTGCTTCTACCGAGAGGAAAGAGCTCTAAGATGAAAATCTTTTTAGGGTTACCTGGATCCCCTGAAGTACATTGAACAGCCACAGTCTGAATTCTCAGTCATCTGATCAGTTCCACTCCTCTAATGCTTCCTAGTTTTTTAATATTTGTAAACCAATACTACATCTCAGTTTCCCAAGAGGAAGCTTTCATGTTATAGTTTTGAAGTAGTGGCAGATAACAGACTTGTCCACATTCTGTTTAAGAATCCCATTTTCAAAAGCATTGAATTACCTTGCACTTGTTTTGATTTTCCTTTTATTTCAAGTACTTTTAACTACTGCCTTTCATTGACAGCTTTAGGGTATCAGCTAAAGAAAGTCTAGCTCTGTGAACTGTTTTGGGGGACAGCTTTTAGCAAGGAAGAGGGATTGAATCTTGATTTTTTTTAGAAGAGTTGTGGATGTTACTTACTCTTTTGCTAATTGGTTTTCATATCAGCAGTGAGAGGGGAAGGGCAAAACAAGGTTAAATGATGGTAAAGAACTATTTTTCACAATAATTGCCTTACATCTTTGTTCTATACCATAGAAGTTGATCAAGCCAAGCTCAATAGCACTGTGTGGTCAGTCAAAAAATTTCCCAGTGGAAATCCCAGGTTTATAATTTTTAAACTCTTACAAACCTATGTTTCTTGCACCTCCAACAGTGTATTCAGAAAGTGCATCTTACTCAAAAAATGAGCACACTTACAAGTTTCAACAATTTCTTCTAAAAATTAAAAAATTCACACATAACCTATTTTTATGAGTAATAGATACCTTCATGCAATACCCACTCTCTTTCACCTCCTGTTTAATTATAAGTCTAGCAGAGATCTAGCAAAGATCACTTTGACTTATATCTTCATTTTGCATTGAAATGAGTATGCTTTAAAAAAAAAAGTTTCAGTTTATGGGTTTTATACTAGTTTATCATTATTTTATCATTATTTTATCATAGCAGCAAACTAGGATATGAGAAAAGAGCTTCTTAACATTTAAAGTTCTGGGTTAAAGAGAAAGCCTACAATACACACAAACAGAGCCACTTGTTTCCCCCATGAATTGATGCAACCTTGCACATGATTAGCAGTGAGGAAGGGCAAGGCATATATAGGGCTTTTACAATAGAAAATAGGATCCTACTGTAGCTGACAATCTCAATCTTCTTACAAGGATAAAAAATGATATTTCAATCCCATCTCTGTTTAATTTTCCTCTCCATTTGAAGGACTAAATGTGATATTGTTTTTTGATCTTTACTAATTATTCTCCTTTTTTTCCTAGCCGCAAATCAATTGAAGCATCATAGGAGTTTTCAAATTAATTATTAGATTTTTTCCCCCTGACTCATTTCAGACACTTTTATTAGAAAAGTGATTGATATATTAACACCATTAATTACTTATTTGACCCATTAACTTAGTCTATCTACACAGACCTAATTGAAACAGCCTACACTGATTCCAGGATCTCATTTTACCAATTGAAAATTAATTTTTGGGTACTCTTGACTGCTGAGTCTGTGTGATGGCAAAAAACACTGTTCCCACCTCACACATGTGCTTAATATTCCCACTCCTCTTCCTCAGTCCCAAAAAGACCTTCAGACTCTGCCCCTGAAAGATTCCTATGAGCTTCGTTCTCTTCCCTCAATAAACATGACTATCTCAATAGACCTCCATAAACGACAGTTCCTGTTCATTTGACATAATTTGCCTTTCCACTACCAAGCTAAATTTCTTCAATAGACTCTTAATTATTCTAAACCCATTATCTAATGCTATTATAAATGTTTAAATAATATTTTATATAGTCCTGGTCCCACTGAAGTTAATGGGAATATTGCTGTTGCCTTAATTAAGATCAAGATAAAATTTATATTGTTTAATTTGTCACATATTACTGTTGGGTAAAAACAACCTAGTTAGTATTCAGAGGTACTAAACAGACCCAGCTCCCAGACTAGAACTGGCAGGGCCTCAACACTTCTCAGGAGAAGTCTGGGAGCCTGTGCTGCACAGTGGGCGAGTAGAGAAGGGAGCAGTCGCAGGGTCGTGCACTCTGCTGCATATCGGCAGCCCCAGAAGGCTTCCCACGCTCTGGGATGCTCACAGCCTTTAAATGGAGTGCTTGAGTTAGGATTCGTCAAAAGGACAGGAAAAACAGAGAAGTGAGAAAACGGAGAAAAGCCTTCCCCAATGTGAGAACAAACCAGATACATTTTTCCAAATTATTTGATCAAAAATCTGGACAATTTTAAGTGAAGCATTTTAAAAAATCATTTGGCAAAACACACTTTGTGCGTTGATCAGATCTAGTTCAAAAAGAAATACATCTTTTAAAACAGAAACTAAATATTATTAATATGAAGATTTTTTGGCAGATGACCATTTAGTTTTCATTAACATTTAGAAAATAAATTGCAAGCTTTTTTCAGACTACTAGCAAAAGCCATGATTACTCCTATACTATGAACAAAGAAACTCATTTTTAGGAAAAAAGGGACAGATAAACTAGAATTTTGATTTACTTACACTTTTTAATGTTTTCTCCAGCCTAATATTATATACTGTTCTCTCATACAATGCTAACTTTAGAAGAGAAAAACTAAGAAGCAGATTAATTTATGACATCTTTGTTATGTTCACGGCCAGCATGTGATCACACCTACATTATATCTCACAGTGCATTACTTACAGACTTCTGTGAAAGTGCCTCCCCAGCAGGTCTGGGTTACCAGAATGGCATGATCCACAGAAACATCCAAAATTCCTGCCGACAGTTCTGTTCCCTTCACTGGGAAAGTCTCCCAGACACTTCCCTGTTTCTTTACAGGTGTATTCATCCCAGTAGGCTGCTGCCTTCTAGGACTATAGTAAATAAAGGCTGCCCAGGGGCTGTTCACCTCCTGTTTTGGAGAGAGAAAGAGAAAAGCAACATATAGCATATCACCACTGCTTCAGAAAGCAGAAGGGCAGAACAGGCTATTAAAAGGAACCACAGCTCCAGTGGCCCAAAGAGACGGGCATTTACACCCAACTCTTCTCAGTTTCATTGTCCTCTTCTCACTGTTTGTAATCTATTTCTAATCCTTTCATCTCCTACCAGTCTGAAAGAAAGCTGACCCTCTGCTTCCTCTCAGGAGCCAAGCAGAGAGGTTACTGAAACACTGAAGGCAAGGTCCCTTATCACTGCAGTGTGTCTGGATATGATGAGCACAGCAGCAAATTCTGAAATGCAGGAAGAAAGGTCATAGGTGATTTTATTTTAAACTATATGTCCAAACAGAAAGGATGGAAAGGAATTGCCCAGTGGACTCATTTGCTGGAATTTCAACATGTATCTAGAGCTTCTGGGTTGGAGCCCTGATAATGACTTTCTGGCTATCAGAGCTGGGAATCCTAAAAATACAGTGCCTTAAATCCTTAAGCAATCTTGATTTTTTTCTATTAAGACTCTGATTTATCCAGTCCTTAACCTCCTCATGAGTCTTCCCACGTTGCCTTGCTCTCCTTCTAGATTGCTGGAAGCATCTTGCTAGCAAACAGTATCTGTTCAGTGAATTCAGAAGGAAGGTTGTCTTGTCACAGAGCTGAGACATATGATGCCTTAAAGATGGAGGCAGTAAGAGGCTGCTTTCTGTCTCCTTTTCATTGATTCATAATGTCCCACAATGCAAAGAAAAGCATCTAGAAGGCTACCTTGCACCACTGAGGAATTTGCTTAGAAGCACTTCAAGATGTCCCAAATGATAAGGCTGTCTTTTACTGCTTCTTGTTCAAGACAAAGGTGAAATGTCTTCAAGCTGGTCCCCAGAAATAGATTTCAGACCAGTAACAGATTTCTGAATAATTGGTTAGGATCTTGTAGTCTTGTAGTCTCTTGTAGTCTTAAACTTCTACCCAGAGGTAGAAGTTCATTCTGCAGTTCAGGCCCTCACTTTACATTTGAGTTCCCATTTGGGTTTTTTTGACTGGGAGGGTTCTGTCATACTGAGCTGCCCCATGACATGCTATTCAACTACAACATATACTCAGTAATTATCACTTGCTGCCCAAACCAACCTACCTATCACAGCTGCTTATGTTAGTCCAAAACAAAAGTGTAGAAAACAAGTCAGTGAAGAGTCTGTGACCCTTTGCCAGAAAACTGTAGTATTAGACAGTAACTAATGGCAATGATACGTTTTCATCATTTTCCTAATCTTATGGTTTTATAACTCTCCCCTAGCCTGTTATTTATTTGTAGCAGTAGAGAATAGCAAATACAAAGTGCCTACTACAAAGCAATACTTGTATATAAAAGCAATTTCAGGCATTTATAATGTTTACTGTAGGTCATCAAATATATTCCCTGCTGTGAAGGATCATCTTTGTTGTTCTTATGCTTTTCTTCTACTTGTTTCATCTTCCATAAAGAGAAACACCCTTATCTGTGTATACCCACTCTAACACAAACTGTAATCTTCAGCTTTTATCTGTATTGTTCTTGGGGAAAAATACATCATTCCGTACGAGCAGAGATAAATCTGAGTAAAATATGTTGCAAATCCATTGATCTGTGCCAATACAGCTCTTAAACAGGTTTTGGGCAGGTTTCAAATCTTTGCACTGTTTTTCAGAGCCATAAACAGTGTACGGTGTTGCAAAAAGCTTGATATGGAATGGGGTTTTAACCCACTTCTTTAACAAGAAGCACACAAACAGGTGTGTTCTTAATGTTGCCGGTTTTCTGACACGACACTTTAAGGAAAACTCATAGTAAAGCAAGACCTGACTGAAAGATAGCACTGCTTGGGCTCTCCAACTGCAAATGAGCATCCATAAAGCTCAGATGCCTTGAAGCTACAAAAGATTATTCTTTATTCTTCATCTCTTTTTGCCCTTTGGAAATGCTAACCTACTGTACATAAAAACTGTGCATATCCTGCCTGGTGAAAACCATCATCAAACACCTCCAAACAGTTTTCCTCTGTGTTAATTTGCTTCTTGGTGGTTGCTATTTTTAAATGCTATTGCACTTCACTTCCACAGTTGAGCTCATATGTAGGATCAGATTTTGCATTCAAATATTCAGCTCAAAAAAAAAGAGATCAAAAAATGTGTTTGTTCTATGCATATCAATCTCAACTGCCACTTTCCAACTCTTAAACTGAGAGCTAAACCAATCTCTCAATAACAACTCAGGTTGCTATAAGCTTAGTTGCTTGTCAGCCCACATAGACAGCTGGGTGTCTTGGGGTGGAGGCATATGCTGGCCATGGGTAGAACTGCAGCAATTCTCAGCACCGAGCGTGACTAGAGCTGGTGGGAACCTTCAGTCTTGGCTTTGCTGGCTTACCACCATCAGACCACAGCTATGGACCAGGCTCCTTGACAAATATATCATTTACTACTTTATTATTTAAAGGAAATGAGGATGCAAAGACAAAATCAAGAATATAGGACATCCTGCATCCTAAAGATACAATTCTGTTCATAAAGAAAAATGCACTTTTAAAAATCCAAAAATTTTTAAAGGACTGTTGAGCTCCTTTCAGAATTATTCAAATTGTGGATTTTGAATATTTTGCAAGTCTGGGTGTAAGGTCTTTATTTTTGGTGTCTATAACACAAGAACGCAGTTTAAAGTACACACTTTTAAAAGCGTAGATGTTTGAGAATAGGCAGGTTGGAGGGAAGGTTGGAGGTTTCTTGATAAGTCTGTAGAAATGAACATTTCATTAGGTATCTACCTGTTCGTAATTTCTCTGAAATTCTAGCCTCTTTCAAAAAGTATTCAAGACTTTTTTTTGCCTTTTTTATTTGACCTTAAAAACAAAAAGTCATAGCAGGTTATAAACAAACTAATAAGTTTGTAGAGTGTCTACATTATTAATAAAAAAAGCATCACTTCGGTGGCTGTTTGTCTAATCACAACACATGTACTATAAATAATGGAAAGAAGGACATCTCCTGACCTCAAACAAATAGTTTTCTTTCTAACTTAGGGAGAATACTGAAAGACAGGAATCTACATGCAGAGTTTACTCTGAAGAGTTTACTGTGGGTGATTAATCAATACCAGGGAAAGGAACGATTTCAGGTGGGCTTCTTGTGCCATAGAAATGCATCACATCTTCCTTTCCTGAAAAGCCTAAAGAGATGGCAAGGGAGCCAGGGCTGACATTGGAAAGAAGAGTACAAAGTAGATAGGACCTTACACAGTTGCAAAAACAGGTTCGGGAGGAGACAACCTGGATATATTTCACACAATCAGTTTACCTGCACATATGCATGAGGTCTAACACAGTTTAACAAGGCAAGTGTGAGGTTCTACACCTGGGGTTGGGGCAATCCCAGGCACATCTACAGGTTAGGCAGAAAGGTGATTGAGAGCAACCCTCAAGAGGGCTTGGAGAAGGGCTTGGGAGTGATGGTTGATGAAAAAACTCAACATGAGCTGGAAAGCCCAGAAAGCCATCTGAATCCTGGGCTGCATCAAAAGAAGTGTGCCCAGCAAGTTGGGGGAGGTGATTCTCCCCTACTACTTTGCCCTCGTGGGACCCCACCTGAAATACTGTGTACAGTTCTGGTGCCCCAACATAAGAAGGACATGGAACTGTTGGAGCAAGTCCAGAGAAGGGCTACGAAGTTGGTAAGGGGACTAGAACACTTCCCCTTTGAAAACAGCCTGAGAAAGTTGAGGCTGTTCAGCCTGGAGAAGAGAAGGTTGTATGGAGACCTCACAGCAGCCCTTCAGTATCTGAAAGAGGCCTACAAGGAAGCGGGAGAGGGACTAATGATCAGGAAATGTAGGGATAGGATAAGGAATAATGGGTTCACCCTGAAAAAGGGTAAATTTAGGTTGGATATATGGAAGAAATTCTTCAGTGTGAGGGCGGTGAGCCCCTGGAATAATTTGCCCAGGGAAGTCATGGACTATCCATCCCTGGCAGAATTCAAGGCCAGGTTGGATGGGATACTGAGAAAACTGGTCTAGTGGGATGTGTTCCTGCCCAGGGCAGGCAAGTTAGAACTAGATGATCTTTAAGGTCCCTTCCCACCCAAACCATTCTATGATTCTATAATGGAGATAACACTGCACAGGTATAGCCACTCCAGCGTATCCCAAACATGCCCAGCTTACTGCACACACAAAGATTGATCAACGGGTCAGTTCATCACATCTTCTCTTTGTGATCTATCCAAAGACACAGGTATTTTCTGTGAACCTGAAAGCTGAACTAAACCCTAGCAAAGGGAAAGATCATCACCTAGGGCAGCAGGAAGTAGATAATAAAAGGACAGTAGTCAACACTATATTTGATATAGATATTTGAAGGAACACCAGTTTACCTGTTACTCAAGTTATTATTCTACATGTTATTTAAAGCAAAAATGGGTAGCTTAAGCCTATGCTTAATCCGACAGGATGCTGAGCAATCTAGTTTTAAATGAGATGTAACTTAAGCATTTTAGTGACCTGTGTTTCTATGTCTATAGGAATTAAACTCTCCCTTAACACCACAGCTAAGCATGTTCACAAAAGGCAAAGTTCACAGCAAGAGTTCTTTAATTAAAGAAGAGAGCATATTAGTAAATAAGGCAAGCTTTTAATTGCAATTTCACAAACATCTAATAATATAAAGAGAGTATTACATACAAAATAATAGTGCTACCATGATACTATTAATCCTTGTGTTTATTTTTTTTTAAAAGAGCAGAATTCCGTTTCAGATTAGTTAACACAATATCATAGAGAGGGTAACTCATTCAAGTCATGTCTTTATTTTCACAGCTATGAAAGCACACCCATTTTACTAGAAAAGTGAAACATTGAATTCTTCCAGTATTTCTTTTGCTTTTTAAGCATACAATGGACTAAATTCTGACCTTGGTTACATCCGTATCACTTCAGAATTGTATAGATGAAAATAACAACAAAATAAGACTGACTTTGTGAGCTGATTTCTGCATATGTTTAATTGAGCTAACCAAGCAGGACAAGGTTTTGTGCACAAAGGACTTTTGCATTTGTTTTTATTGTAAAAGCCCTTTTTTCCCCCTCTCCGCCTCACTCCTTTAAAAAAAAAATAAAGACGAAGCAAGCAGGAACAATGCTAATTACATTTTGTATGCAATAAGAATGGGCATGGGGATGGGGAGGCATGAAAAACAGGCCCCTGCAGAAAATGTGTGGAGGATGAAAACAAAGTTCTCCTGAGATGGATAGAAGTTTCTGTTCCACAAGTTTGAAATGAATGGTTCAGATGTTGTGAACACAATGGATAGTAATGATGATTACTTTTGCCAATGCCTATGGTGATGTTATAAGCTAATTATATTAGTCATTTACGCAAAGGCAAGATGCCTTTGATAACTACTATTTGGAGCAACAATTCAGCATGTTGAGTCACTGTTAAGTCACTCTTAGAGACAGACTCCTATTCAACTTACACCCAAATGAGTCTTAAGCAACTTCGTTGAACACAGCAGCTTTACTCTGCATTTAAACCTTATACAAAAATCCATTTGGGGGTATTTTTAATATATACATTCCTTTTTATTTTTTACATACCAGTTTGACCTAATCAACTAATCCACACTTTGTGGGATTACATTAGTGCTCATAATGTATCTGAAGATACCTGATGCCCATAAAAGATATTAGTCTCCATTTAGCTTTATCTATTTTGACATTTACTCCTCTGATTCTTTGGAGTCATTAATTTCTCATTAAATGACAGGCAATCCAGATGCATTACTCAGTGGGGAACACAAACACCAAAATACTATTTATATCACTGAAAAAAAAGTTCTCCTTTAAATCCTTCTTGAGAAATATAACTAAGCACTAGCTTTTCATGAAAACCTAAAAGTGTTCATCTTATTAGCAAACCAGGGTCATGCCCACAAATCTCATCAAATTCCCCCAGGGTATGAACAACTTTTCAGAGAGAGGAAAAAGGAAAATTAATGTCTGGTGATTTTAAAGGACTTGTCTCCAGGGTTTTCTAGATGTTTCTGTATCATTAGAGGAAGACAGACATGGCAACTAGCAACCTATTTTAATATTCAAAGTTACATTCTCTTCTGTAGCTCAAGATTTGCTTGTTGAGAGTGAGACTGTGAGAACATTTGAGCCTCCAGTCTTTGGACTCATTAGTCAAAGACCCCTCTCAATCTTCACCCAAAATGGCCAAGACTGGAGAGAAGCCAACCAGATGTTTTAATTTGTCTCCTAGCACAGATGCTTACCAAAGCCTCTGCCAGCAAAACTCTATTATCCCCAGTGAAATCCTTCTGTTGGGAAGTGAAGGACAAACACTGCAGGAAATGTCTACCAACTTTGTGCCACAAATAAATCTTCATCACAGAATTCTGTTTTCTAAAAACGGTTAGGTCATAAAAGTGCTCTTACTCAAGACAGGACCTTTTTTCTAGGTCAGTAAGTTTACAGGTCTACAAGGCCGTAAGTGTCACAAACATCTAAATTTAACATAATATGGCTGCAATGATAGTAAAGTGAGATTTTGGAGTCCTCACAAGTTACTGTAGCTTAAAAGTCAATGAGACAAATGGCAATCTTTGCACCATTTCAAGAGCTGCACATACCACACATTGCTCTGCTTTTGAATGGTCAGTCTTCCTAAGACTAAATGCTTCAGAGCCTGCCAAGACAGGAGCTCAAAATTATTCCCTCCTCAGATTCTTAGTAAGCACAGCCTGATTTCTGCCCTCCAGGTCATCTGGGATTCTTTACATGTTCATGAACACGATTTCTCAATAACTGTGCTATAGTTTTTAGTTTCAGAAAAAATGAAATTACACCTGTGATAAATTTTCTCTGTTTTCAGTTTCTCTCCCGACCTTTGACATCTTAATCCATATTAACCCAAGGCTTTCAGACCTTGCATATATGACTCCTATGGTGACTAGGATCCAATCAAGTCTTTATTAATACCACTGAATACTTAAATGTGATATTGAAGGGAAGATCAGAACTGTCATCACTGTTAATAGAAAGTAGAAAGAGATTTTCAGAGAACTGTGTCAGGACTTCCTCAGACTCAAGTCACCTGAAGCTTGTATTGTTGTGTATCAGGAAAGCCTCCAGTAAGAAGAAATAGTAATTCACATGGCAAGTATACAAGAAATAAAATTCAGAAATCATTATTGGTCTCTGCTCACTTTTATGAGTCAGTAACTTTTACAAGTTACCTTTATTATATGTTTCCACTTCATAAATCATTGGAATTGTTTTCAAGCACAAAATTGAAGGAGGCACTGTCAGGCATGCAACTTCTACTAATTCTTATATTAGTTAATCCCAAGCAACATGCAAGGCTCATCAGCAAGAAAATGCTTGTGTTCATATATAAAATATGTACAATAAGTATATTAATTTTTATAATACAATTTATTTCAAACTTAGTAATTGTCAAGATCACTGACCACACAACACTCTTTACTTCACAAATCACTGTTCATTTTCCAGCATTCCAAACAGCCCTGGTGCTGCTGTTACTTTTTTTCCCCTCAATGGGTCAGTTCATTGTTTGGTTCCTTTGAACTTTGTCTGATGCCAGGTGTTTAGAGGTGGATGAATAGGGATGATAGCATAACACACACTTCATGAAGAAATGACTTTTTGAAGGTCAGTGCCACGAGCTTGAGTTTGAAGTGTTATCTGAGTGAATACAGATTACAGGAGAGGACTTGATTCTTGACCTATGGGCTTTTTGTGCTTGCTAATTTTGAAAGACACTTTAAAGCCTCTCCTGGAGGATCTTTCTTATTTGTACTATCTTTTATCTAAAAAAGCATTTGATGTCATTTTTGCTTCAGAGAAATCACTTCCTGATTTCTAAAGTGGGAAGAAGATTCCTCTGTTGGATTGCTTTGTTGCTTTGGGTCTTTGTGACTTCCTTAACTTTCAAATTCTAACTGTTCATATTTATAAATCTTGGCTGCTAGTCAGGAGTGTTAGGAATTTTTTGAGTAGCCATTATGCTGTGAAATCCTACCTGACACTTGCCCAAGATAAGATCAGCATCCAGCTGTGTAGCTGCAGTTTGAGATCCATCAACATTCAAAATCTGGTATTTTAAAATCTTGTCAAGACTTTGGTTAGTTACAAACTCTTTCCTTTACAAATACCACAGAGCCAGTGTAAAATTTACTTCTTGTAATATGTTGGTATTTCTGTTGTTTGTGTCTTGTCAAATCAGTAATATAGAAATGGGACAGAAAGTTGAAAAACAGAACAAAACGTAAGACCACATAAAATATTTCATTTTCATCCTCTCAGTTTGGCAGCAGTCATGGTAACATGTTAAATGGCACAAACATGGCATAATGAGAAATCACAAAGATTATCCATGTGATCCACTTCCTTGTAGTTTACCATCTTACTAGGGCTTACTATTTTTAAGGTAAATTATTCTGAATGCAAAGTGTACAAAAACTCATGAAGGCCATTTTGTTATGGGATCTGAATGGAGAATTGAAAGTTTAGTTCAGCCCAGTCCAAGTGGAGTTTAGGGTTCAATTGTTTCCTGGTAAGGACATGGACTACACAATTATATTATCTTCTCTCTTCCCAAATATCTTCTGAAGTGACTGTCCTATTTCAATCCAATCTGAAATGTCAAAAATAACTATGTTTCTATATAACTCATGAGAAAGTACAAGGAGAGCAGTGTCTCTACCAAAGGGAGGCACAGTTTGGATCCCTTACTCTCTGCTAGGCCGACAATGCAGCATGCACCTTGCCCTGCAGCTTCCCTGCCCCTAGGGGATGATGTCACATGGGAAGGGAGAGAGATTAATTCAGTTTGGGGATTTAAGAAACCAAAGCATTGGATCTCATTAGCTCTTCTGTTCTTGGAACAACAAAACCTCCTTCCCCTGCCACCTCTGTGATGGTCAGCTTTTCTTCCAATATATAATAATATTAATCCTTTACAGTTCTCAGCTCTATCTGGCAAGTCCTAAACTCTCTGATATAGAGGACCACTTTGTGATTTCTTTTTTCCACTCTTGCTCACTTAAGTAGTCTCATTAACCCCACTATTCATGTAAGCCACCTGCTGTTTGCTTGAGCAGAAAATGCATAAAAGTGAGCAAGAGCTTTGGGAAAAGTAAAATTTCTACTTATACAGTTCACACGCCCAATGCTGCATATATTGTTAACAATGGCACTACAAACACTTCCCATAAAAGAACATTTGGGACCAGATTCGTAGCTTTTCAACTCAATAAGAGTCTGATTTCAACAGAATTTTGGATCAAAGCCATAAATAGCAAACTACTTATAGAACCCAGCCTTTTGCAAAATGAGCGATTGCTAGTAGGTGTATCACCAACCTTCAGTATTTTAACACCACACCCTGACATATGCGATTATTCATTATTCTGTGGGAAAAAGACCTTTATATGTAAATCCTGGGAATACAGCAGATTAAAATCAAGTAGAGTACTTAAACACATTTGTAATAATTAATAAAAAATTACAAACAGGTGAGAGAGGATAACTGCCTCTGAAACATTTATTCTACTAGTAATTTTATTACCATTGAATTCTTGCCAGCCAGGAAACACCTAGAGGCTCATGTTTCACACCCAGTATTGCAGAGGTGAAAAGGTAGAACATTCTGCCTTAACAAGTATGCAAAGAGTAACTTCAAGCGGAAACAAGTTTAGCACCCAGCTCTTACTGGCTCAGCCACAGAGAAACTCTCCATAATAACTCACTCAGTTGTGCAGCTTCTGTGAGACTGAGAGCTTCTTCTTTGGCTCTTGGCCGCAGGGAGGCCTGCGGTGTGCAGGCAACCTCCCCTGGGAAGGTTTCCCCTGCTTTTTCTGCCTGACTCCCTGCCATATATATATATATATAATTTATATATTTATAAATATATAAATATAAAAGCATATCACCAGTTTATATTTGAAGGCAGCTAACAAAAGAGCTACATTATAATTGTGCAGGTTACAAACTGCATCTTTTCTAAACCAGCAATAAAATGTTTTAGTGGAGTAATTATTCATCCCTTAAAGAATAAATCCTTCTGTTGTAATATACTGTACAACCCAGAGGCATAGTGATCTCTCCAGATGACAGTAATTCTCACTATCCTTATCAAAAATGACAGTTGTTCCTTTGAAGCAGATTGCCATGGCTGAAAAGCCAGTTTTGTTCTGTCACGATAGGAACCTATCCCAACTCAGCACACACCAACATCTTTCTTCTGTGAAAGCAAATAGAATAAATCTCTTCCACTTCTCCCCAAGACTTATATGTCTGTTCATTGTGTGTGAAGTTGATTGGAAACCTAGATACATAGAGTAGAGCAGGTAAAGTTGATCTAAACAAAGGCGACACAAAAATATTTGCTTGGCTTCAGCCAGATCCCTTCTTTACCTGGAAATGTAGGGTCTTAGACACTCCTTTATTTAATAACCAGAACTATTCCTATTTAGGACATCCAAATAGGCAAGTGTTAGGTATTTTTTCATTAATGTTGTTACATGTATTTCTTCAGTACATATTCTGTAATGGTGCTAGAAAAAATATGTGTAAACTCTTAAAATGGCACTCAAAGTACTTCTGTACTGTTCTTGACATCATCTCTGCCACGAGGAAGAACTGTGTTTAGTTTTTGCTTTATAAATACAAGGTCACAACATTAGCTTTAATGCAGATAAAAATATTGCCACCACTATTGACATTTCTGCAGCTAGTACCACATAATCCTCCTGCCCAGAGTACTGGCACAGATGCAAGTAGATACACCTTGAAAGGAACTGGTTACAGACTGAAATCAGTCCAATTTGGCCTAGGAAGAACGAGGTCTAAAATAAGCACCAACAAAATGGCATTTTTAATGCCAGTCTGTATCATCTAGCTCCAAAAACTGCTCTTGTATTCTTTCCCTGGGCAAAACAAAAATGTGGAAAATGAACACACACTTGGGTATGATATATTCTCGTAATGTTCATAGTCAAAGCACTGAAACTCAACACAGCTAACAGGGAAAAGGAAAGCCTTCTATTAAACCTATAGTACCTTGGAAAAAAACTCATGTTTTGGGCACACAAACCTCTCTTAAGACAGAAATAGAAGCTTTNTTTTTTTTTTTTTTTGCAGTTGTTTAGGCAGAGACTGGGAGAAATCTCATGCTGCTGAGATGACCAGTGACACTACAGTGAGCACAGCCCTGTAGTAATCCAAAGACTCAGTCATGCTTCAGAAAGGTTTAACGAACACAATTATGAATTAACAAAAGTAGTTAAACAAATTAATCTCTTCACAAATAATTTATAGAACAGGAAAAGACAAACTTCTAAAATGAGTCCATAAACTATATACATGGCTGGGAGAGAATGAATCTAGCTGCCTGTGTATATTGATTACATCACTCAAATTTAATTTGTACCAGGAAGAAAGGAGGAGCCTTATTCCCTATAATCTTGCACATGATGAGATCATTTTCATCTGTGCAAAGTGAACATGGGGTCTTACTTCATCAGAATTCTGTGTTCCCACTTAAGCATTTTACATCTACCACACACTGGTCTAGCTGACCAGACATATTATCACCTCAGGCATATTGTCAGCCTGCATATGGAGCTAGCCAGGATTAGCTAAACGATACAGTTGAAATTATTTTTATAAATAGGAAATGCATAGCATGGGGGTGGGGAGAAAATGCTGGCTTATGATATTAAAGCCAGTTTAGTATTTTATATATATACATGTAAGGAGAATTTATACTTTGTTATAATTTGTTAGTACTTTGGACACATCATTTTTCATCATGTACTTTCAATGAGAGAAAGATACACTCTATAAGAATCCTCCATGCTTATATTATAGCATCATTCTCTCTTAATAGCCTTCTGGCTATCCACATGCTTCATAGTAGAAATTATCTGCCAAAATCACTTAATGCTGAAGATATCATGGGATTGCAGGAAAAAGTCCACATTATAGTTTATCTTCATTTCTTCTTCAATTTCTTTATTTTTCCATCAATCACAGTAGTTGATTCCTTAATAGTGCCCTTGAGAATCCCTACCAAGAAAGCAGAAAGTCCACAGACTTTCTCTCAGTCAGATGTTTCAAGTGTACTCTGAGGATCTTGTAAATCTTCTCTAATACAGAGTGGATCATTCAGGTCTCAAAATGTTTAATATAATCTCTCCTCCAGTCAGCCAAAGGGACCACAATTCTCAGGGTTGCAGCCCTTCCCCTAATTTTCTGAGGTTTCGAAAATGTCAAAGCTAATCTTAGATTCACATAGAGTTTTTTTAAATAAGTTGCTTGACCTTCGTGTTTCACAGATATTCTGACTGATGCAAATCAATTACAAGGAATGTTTGTCACCATTTTTTTTCTTGGGATATTCATTGTCTTTCCTACTTCTACCAGAAAAATCTTTTAAGACTTGTAAAAATCTATAGTCATTGCTGATCTGACCTCATATCATTCTGCAGCTGCAGATTATCTGTAGCTCCAGCAGCTACAAGTTCCCTCCTGGCTGCATGCTGGCAGAGGAAATTTCTTCTCTCATAACCTACAAGAATTGCCACAGTAATATATCAGTAGTAAGAAATACCAACTCCAGGTATTAACTGCTTTCATGGAGTTTTACAAAGGTGAGGACATATTACATCATTTTTAAGAGGAAAACTCAAGCAATGTTATGTACTCAAGGTTACCCAGCAGGTGAAGGGCAGAGCTGGAAACACAGACTTGGTTTTATAAGGCCACACATAGGATACTAACCTTATTAACATGAGTCAGTGCTGTTCAGCAGATTAACCAATCAATCACATGTTTTTTCCATTTTCCGTTGTAATACTGGCTCTGATACCTACTCCCTCTACTAGCCTAGTTTAAGCCACTGAGAAGAATCACTTTGTATAAGCTAATGTCAAGGGGTTTTTATCCTCACATGCAATTTAGGTTTTCAAAATTTGCTTCATGACTCTTACATTTGCACAACGATACACATATTTAATAATCAACTTTTTTAAATTATGTAACTTACACTGACAAGTCCTAATTGATACAATCTGTAGATTTGCACCCAAAAAGAGGACCAAGTATTGCACCTTTCCAGCTCTAAATATGCATACATGGAACTACCCTTCAGAAATATGACCTACAATGATGCCAGATGACACAAGACAAGTCTCTAAGTCTCTAAAACACCATCTTATTTTAAATTGCCATTTAAGTATCCTAAAATAGGAGCAAACATTCACAGACCACATTATGAATAATATAATTCAGCTAAATTTGCCAGGAGGCTGGAGCAATTATCTCATTGACCCAAGACCCAAATCTGGTCCTCTATTTGCTTATTCTGGCTGAAAACCAGTTAGTTACATCTACAAAGAATACAAATAACATTTTCCAGCATTTCACAATACTAAAGCCTGAGCAGGGTCTTTCAACAGTTTTCAGTGTCATTTCAAGTGTCACACCACTGTGTTCTGGCTGTGTTGTGCACATGGGGCATATGTGACTCAGCAAAGCATTTCCCTAGATTTCAGTACAATCGTACTTTGATGGAGATACACCTTTGAATATGTACCTAGCAGCTGAGATACTGACACAAGACATCCTTAGGAAGCATGTCTGCAACATCTTATGAATTTCAGGAAGGGTCACATGTGATCTTTCCAGTTTTAGATGCCTCGCTACAATTGGCAGAAGAGAGAAGGATAAGGGCTACTGGAAGACAACCTGTAATTTTACACAGGTTTGACTCTAAAAACATTATCTGGAGGTGATAGGATAATCTAAAGATTCTCTCAAAGAGAACAACTTTTCTACTCACAAGTATAAAAACCCCGAATAATACTGAATAATAATACTGAAATTCTCATCAACTTTTCACATTATTGTCCCTCTCCTACTGTCATTATTGAGCTTGTAAGCTAAGATAGTGTCCTTCAATAACATGTCTAACATGGCCATTACTACAGTATTTCTAGATATCAGGAAAGGCTTGATTTTTTCTTTACGTTTTTGGTTATAAATGATGGGACTGATAGACAAGTTGTATGAATCCTTGCAGGTATTTTGCTTAATGAACAAACCTTGGCAACACATTTTTTTCAACGAATATATCCCCTTGATTTCCTATTCTTAATATTTGCAGTGGAGTTACTTGAAAAGTAGCAGGAAACATCCCAAAATTTCAAATATATTTATCTCTTTCATAAGAAAGGTTGTTAGTAAAAATACAGAAATAAACACCTATGTGAAAAGCACTGACTCTGAAAGGGAAAATATCTTTAGCAGGAGAAGATTCTGCAAGTCTTCCTAATCTTATTACATTACAGCTGAAGTTACTATGCCATCATTCTGCAAAGATGTAACATCTAGCATGGAGAACTGTGATGTTTCCTCATATAGTATAGCACCATTACAGAAACACCTGTGTTAAAAATAACTTCAAGATTATCTACTCTGAAGTATTCCTTAACCTTTTAAATGTTTCTTTTCTTACCTGATGCTTTAATACTAGTATTTTGTTCCAGATCACAGCTGTGACAGCAAAAGCATAATCTTTTTTCTCCTGTTCTTCTGACAAAAGATAGTACTCCCCCTTAGTGATAAATAATTTCATTTACAGCTGTAATAGACACACATAGAAGTATGGTAAGTTGAAATGAAAAAATCCACAGTGCAACATCTATTGATTTTGTGTTTGCTTCCTCGCCCTCCCATAAGGTATGACTATCGTGATCCTCTCCCACAGTCTGTTGATCTGTAGCAGTAAAACCACTGAGGAGGAGGAGATCACTCTTCTCCATGGCATGTCCCCAGTGTCCTCAGTGTCCTACAACACTGCTGGAGTGGAACAGTAAGCCCAGCTCAAGTCTTGGCATGCACATGAGTTGCTTCTAAAGAGGTGAGTGAAGTCTTTCCCAAAAGAAGTGAGGAAGAGTGCTACAGAACCGAGCAAAATAAACTTGAAAATATCTGAAAGTCAAACAGTCCTTGGTGACCAGAATAGACTCTATCTGCTATCATGTAGGAGCACAAAAGAACAATCTGCAATGGTTGTCAAGAGCGTTTCCTCTTTCAGGAGGGAATTATCAACCAGCAAAGTTCATACATTTTTCTTTTACGTAGAGTTCATCACCCAACTCAGTATGGCAGACATTTTAGAGGTAAGAGAAGTGCAGAGTGTTGAAAAAGGGCAGAGTCCTTCCAACCGTTCACAGCTATAGAATTCAATGAGTTAGGGACAAGTAAGGCAGCAGGGTAGGCAGCTTGAGAAGAAGAAAACTTTTCACTTTTCATCTTTGTCCTGGTGGATTTAACACAGAGTAGAGCCTGTCCTATAAAAGGTTTTCTTTATGTATAATACAAATTTTATTTGTAGAATGAGTAACATCTCAGACTAAAGAAAAACTACCAACAATCTCCTTCCTAGGAATAGCATGTTCTTGATTCTCATTCACTACTTTATCCATCAGCTGTTTTAACTGATAAGTCAAAGGCACACTCCCTGTTGGCATAAAGTGTGTGGCAAAAACAAATGTATAAATTATAATTATTTCCAATACTTGCAATGAGATTAAATGTTTATTGGATTAGGAAAATAACAAGATTTAATGGAGTCATTTATGCTGCAACTCTGGTGTAAAAATGGACAGTGCATGCCTACATATCAGATTATCATCTCTATAGTCCATCTATCTATAAGCATTTAAATATTTTATCTATCCAGCACTAATACATTTCTGGTCTCCTCCTTTTTAATACATTACAGGTCAGTGTCCTTGGTCATCTCTGTATGGAGCACATGACACAGCTGTTATTGCCATTAGTCAACAAGCATTTTTCAGCATAAGCTGATTTCAGTTTCTTGTAACTTTTCTAGATCTGAGGATCTGCCTTTTAAGTCTCAGGCACACACACAAAATGCCTTTACTTCTATACGTTGCTGGAGTCACCACAAGAACTGCCAGTCTTCATTGCAGTGTCTCTACATCTTCCTGGAGAAAAGAAAGGAACAAGAAAGGATTATTTGTTGAACCCTTATATACACCACTGTATTGGTTGTGTTTGGCAAAGTTTTGGTAGCAGGGGGGTTGCGGGGGGGGCTGTCCCATGCTGGACACAGCCAGCTCCATTGACTTCCCCAGCAGACACACCACAAGACACAACTGAGCCCATCAAGGAGTTTGAGGTGTCTCTGTGAAAACATACTTAGGCAAAGGTAGCAAACACTGGACAGCCAGAGGAAGGTGAGAAGGGGGTGGAAGAGTGAGAAACAACAGATGGAACACCAAGATCAGAGGAGGAGAAAGAGGTTCTTCAGATACCAGAGCTGATATTCCCCAGCAGCCTGAGGAGAGCACCACACCAGAGCAGATAAATATTCTTGAGGGAACTGCAGCCCAAGAAGAGCCCACACTGAAACAGGTTTCTTCCTGAAGGATTGCGGCTCATGGAGACAATCCATGTTGGAGCAGAGGAAAAGTGTGAGGAGGAAGGAGGAGCAGAGAAAAACTGTTATGTATTGACCACCACAACCTACACTTCCTATCCTCCCCGCAATACTCAGCTGGGCAGTGAGAGGAGTCAAGACTGACAGAGTGAACGGGAGCCTAGGAAAGGGGGAAGGAAAAGTGTTTTAATGATTGTGTTCTTGTTTCTCACTACTCAAATCTGTTTAAACTGGCAATAAATTAAATTTATCTTCCCAAACTGAGCCTATTTTGCCAGTCATGGTGTCTGGTAAGCAATCTCCCTGTCCTTAGCTTGACCCGCAAGCTTTCTAACTCTTGGTTTTTTATTTCTCCATCATTCCCTGATGAGAAGGGGGAGTGCAGCTGGGTAGGCACTTGGCTGTTAGCCCAGATTAACCCATCACACGGTTTGGAAATTCTAGACGAATTTTTTCAGACGCTGTGATCTACAGGTGACTTTGTGTTGTAGCATGTGTCCCTGTTTTCCAAACTAGTTTCAAAAAGAATGATCCTAAGTGTTTGTTCCTTACTTGTAAGATCATTACGAACATCTGAATGGTGGAAAATAAGGAGATTTTTGCTTTTTATTTCAGTCTAGATTGCACAGCAATGAACTGCCTGAAGTCACCTTGATCTGGAGTTATCAGGAGAGTCAAAAGCTAAATGGTGCTGGAAATCATAAGTGGATCAAACTAAAAAGAAGTGATCACAAAAAGTCTGTCTGAATCCCAAAGATTATCCAGGTATAAGGTTAAATTAAAGAGTCAGTAACTAAAGTTTTGTAATTGCTGGTGCTTCTATCCACAGGGCAATCAGACAAATTAAAACCATTGAACAAATCTAAGTTTTTTAGCAACTTTTTTAACTGCATGAAACATTTTACTTTATCTGAAGCAGAAAATTCATTGTGATTTTGAGTTTATTCACTTTTTAAAAATACGTTTCAAGGAAAATCAAGCATGTATAATATTGTATAGTATTTTCAAACCAGACAACTATACTATTCATTTTAAAGTATTTCAATGACAAACAAATTATGTTCTTCCAATTTATTTTCACAATTAAAGAAAGCTACTTTTAGTTTGGTTGGGTTTCACCAAGTAACTTGATAAAATGAAATCAAATTCTCAGAATTATTTGGTCCTGCTGACCTGCCTTTTTCATGTATATGAGAAATACATATACTGTGTCAGATGGAAAATATCAACAGACTACCTGGAGCCAGACACACTGCACCTGGAGCGTTAAAGCATTGGAGCTGCCACAAGGGAGAGGCTGAGGGATGGATCTGTGTTTCTTATTGATCCCAGTAATGTTGCCTAGGTCTTTCCACACCAGACAAAGCTATAAAGCACATAACAAAATTAAATAAACAAAGTAAATATGCCCTTTGATGTCCTTTTATTTAGGTAAAACTTCCAACAAAGTAAAAAAAGATTTTACCTTATCTCCTTGGAAAGTGAACGTATAATTTCATTAATATTTCCTATATATTTTTAGGCTTTGTGAAAAAAACAAAAAGCCTGGCCAAAAAAGGTAGACTGAACAGAATGTTAAATGGATCACCCCAAAGCCGAATTCAACAAGTATAAATCAATATTTTCACCAAAACCACATTCCCCTTTTATTGCTAGAGATGACACACCCCTCACATTTGAACTGTTACCGACTGGACCCTGCTCAGAAGCATATACTTAGCTTTAAGAAAAGGGAAGATCTCGTAAAGTCTAGGAAATATGCTCATTTTGAGAGCTGAGCACGTACCTAAACACCTCACTTTGGGTCCCTAGAAAATTCCTGTCTCTCATATGTTTAATAAGTACCACGTTCACATGATTAGACTGACCCAAGAGTTGGTCTACAAGAGGTACCCAACTCTCATTTGTCAGCCCGGCTTTTCCTCAGAGAGAATGGGAGAGTTTGGCATGTAGAAAGGCAAGGCTGACTCAGACCACCAGATGACTACACTATTGCAAGGAAATGGGGGTAAAAGAGGAGGAAAGAAGGATGCATGCCCCTACCCATACACAACCCCTAAAATCTCCTGTCTTGTTTGAGGGAGGGAGGAAGTCAGGCAGCAACACCTCTAACTACTCACAGCCAGAATGGGTGGAGGAGGAAAGAGGTGGCAGAGGTGGAGCTGCTTCCATGTTTCAGCAAAGAAAGAGAGAGAAACCTTTCCACAGCCTGCTTTATGTGGGACAGGGTGGGAAGGAAGATGGGAAAGACAGGCCACCTGCTTACTCAGCACCCAGAAATCCAGCAGCAATACTAACTTACAAGATGGAAATCCTGAAGTGGGATGATGCCCCTGAAGCTGTCATGGCTGGAACATGCTGAACTAGGACACAAGCTTCTTTGGGCCTACTTTTCATCTCATTCCCTGTGGTGTAGAATTTGCTTGCACTGACTACAGCCAGTGCTGAACTCACATTTCATCTATGCTTACAGTAACCGTGACTGAATCAAGTCCAACTGCTTCTGAATTTTTTCTGCCTTCTCTTACCCAAACACAAACTTCATTTTGTGAAAGGCCGGTATCTTTTTCCTTTTTGATTTTGCTAATGAAATTGGTGTTTGCCACACATGGTCATGTGGCCAAAGTCAATAGGATTATTTTCCTCACTTTCATACACTTTTCCTTTATAAAGTAATATGAGGTATTCTGGCTATCAGTAAATACTACAAAGCTAGATAAAGCCCACAATCAGTTTTCCATAGGAAAGGAACATGGCTATGGAAACTGGTCTCTTACTGTGGAAGGCAAAATTACTACCAGGACAAGGGGCTCTCAGAACCAAGTGGAGCCACCAAGTTTCCAAAGTCATGGAGCCATGCAGGATCTCCCATGTCCATGATGTGAAACACATTCCTCCCCATCAGACATTCCCACTGACAAACTCCTTACTCAGATTTTGGATGAAGCTAGTCCTATGTTCTTTAGTGAGTTTTCCTGAGACCAATCAGATTCCATTGCTGCTGGGTTTTCTTAAGAATGGGCTTTTTTCTTTTTTTCTATAAGAATGGTATCTTGGACTTTTTGTACTTGCTCAGGCACTCTGAAACAGATATAAACACACACACCTTCTCATGTTCATCCCCCAAAATCTCACCACATCCACATGGTCAATGACCGAACAAATTGACTGAATTTCCCCCATCTCAGGATCAAATCAGAAGGGGAATAGCTTATCTGATACTCTCTTCCATATCATCATACTGGACAGTCCCCAGGTCCCACACTCATAATTTGTTTTTGAGGATAAAATCATCATTATCTAAAAGGAGGCAATGTGTGCTCAGCGGTGTGCAAAAAACAGTTCAAATACTCCAGATCTGTAACTTAGTCCAAATACATTATTTTTGTCAAATCTTTTCCTTTTCTTTTTTAAAATGTTATGATAGTGTGAATTGTTTTAATCAAGAAATTGGACAGAAGTTGACAAATCCATAGTTGTGATGTCTGCAAACAAACTACAGCAACAAACTACAAACTTCAGCAAACCCCCCTTATATATCCAATGTTCAATGCATAATATTGTACTCTGTTGCAGTACACACACTTAAATAACAATGTGGTAAAACAACCTAAGGGGTGTATGCTCACTTTTAACCCTGTTAACACATGCATTTGCTGTGCAAATCTAGGTGGCGTAACTTTTATGAAAATTTGAGGTAAATTCACTGTATGCTACTCTACTTCTATACTCACTGAACACAAATGCTCACACACAGTCCCTCTTATCTGCATTAGTGACCAAAGCCAAAAATAAAACTGATTTTCATGTTGTCTGTGCCTCTATCACAGTTGCAAATCTAAGACTTGAGAACACCTTCCCAGCTTGCAGCTGTTTTATATATAAGGATTCATGAGCTCAGCAAAGAATTTCTACTTTTCTACGTTCTTTTTGTTCCAATACAAACAAGAAGACTAACAAACTGTGCATGACTCAAAACAATTTGAACTTTTACTTTTTTGTCTTTACTCTTTTCCAATTTGAAGACCTCTTATCATATTTTCCTAGTTCTTTTCCCATGATCCTCTTTACTGAGATACTCACATCTGTCTTCCCTCGCATGAATCTTGTGTTTTCAATCAGATCATCCATGCAGAGATACAGATGTGATAACATACTACATTACTCATAAGAGAATTTTGAAGACATCACTGTCACCCACGCAACACTGTCTCCCTTCCCCACAACATCTCCTCTGAGACCAGTACATATGGGCCCAGACTCAGGCTTCCTTTGAACACCTCTCTCCTTGCACAACTCATCCTTGTTTTCAAAAGTGCTCTCTTCCCTCTGTGGATAGATTCATAGTAATCCATGTCAATTTGGTGACAAAAATTCGTAAGTATAATTCAAGTATCCAGGCTTGCAACAGCTAATTTTAAAAAAGTTGATTTAGATCAGAACAGCCTCTCTGCTGAAAAGATGTCACACCATTACTTCATTTCCTCCACTGGCTTCCTGCTGAAGACAAGGTAATATTCAAGATTTTAGCCTGCATTTTCAAATGAACATATATAACTAGTCTGAATTATGCATGGGATTTCTTTGTCCTCTGCAATCATGACACATTGCATCAGCTACTCTCTAGATGTGAACAAAGTGTTTCTCCCAGTGCAGAAACGTGTTAGTGCAGGAGACAAGATTTGGCCAGCAGCTGGTGTGCATAATTAGAAAGGAATTCACTTCTGGTATGCACAGGAGGACCACAGAGTCATTACCTGACACAAGATATATCCCCCCATATATCCCACAACATAGATCCCACCACGTATTCCTAAATCAACATTTCACGACAAAACAGCCTGAAACCAAAGCAAGCCAGATGGATGGACGAATAGATGTATTTGCAAGTATAAGTGACAGACTAAAAACATGAGTTGCTTTATTCACAAAAGATAAAGCTTCAACAAATACACCCAAAACTTGTCTTTAAATTTCTTAAAATACTGGCCCAATGTGTTTATCATGCACATACATTTTCACTCAGGTAGTGTCCACACACGAGCTCACACATGAGCATGTACCTATAGGCCAATCACAGGTCAAACCCATCAGTGTCACACTGAGGGAATCCCCATACCACTGTGCTTATTCAAAGTGCTTATTTATTTATACACTGAATACTTCTGTGACTGAGAGCAGGTGGGATCTGGACATAGACTTGTGCAGTTTGCACATTTGCTTGAAGGTTTTAACTTCTGTCTTAATTCCTGGTTTCATATTAATTTTTCACGAGCTTGAACATAAGAGAAAAAAATTATGAGTCAGTCACTAAGAGTATGTTTTTTGTAACTAGGAGCTCAGATTTCAGATGATCTGCTTTGGCTTATGTATAGCTTGAACAAATTTACATTAAGTGACAAGTGATGCCATAGAGCTGAAGGACATAAATGTCAATATGTGATGTATGGTTTACATAGTCACAGACTCAAAAAAGAACTGTAGTAGGGAAACTGGGATGATTATTTTTTTAATACCTGAGAGAATGTTTGACCCTCATTTATCTCAGCAGGCGCTGCATATGCTTTGCACTTTTCAGCTGTTCTGAAAACAACTGAAAAGTTGTAAGGACAAAGGCACAACCTGAGTGGTGCCCTCTTTCAGATATGGAGGGATTTACTCTAAATGTTTGTGAACTATCCTGTTTTTTCTTCCTTCAAGAAATGTTTAAAGCAATCTGTAAGGATGCCTAACTTCTCATCAGCTGTAGGATTCTGTAGCAGCTCCATACATTTGGAGGTTGGAAGACGTTTGTGTTACTAGCTAAGCCCACCATAACCAAATTGCATAGGGTCAGACTTGGAGGTTCAGAAACCATCAGCAAAATGGATGTTTGTTCTTCATGCTGGGCTGTTACCTCTATGGTATCAATTCCACCATTCGTTGGTCTCCTTCAGCTCTTTCAAGTCTTTTTCATGGCAATCCCCTGTTGCAGCCTCTCAGAGAGTTGCTTTTGTGGCCCACATGTGATGAAAACAGCAAGTTGATCATGAGTCCCTCCACCTCTGTGGGAAGGGATGAACCTAAACGGAAGACTGTCTTTGCTGCATACACTTATCATGCATACACTTTGCACTTGAGATAAGACTTTAAATATGCCCAAGGGCTCCCACTCTCACAAGTGCCTCCAGCTTTAGCCTTCCACACTCACAGTTGTCCAGGAGGCTATTGCCTTTTCAGATCATATCAGACAAAATACACCAACATAAAATATGGTTTCTGCCCTGAACCACATTACAATTTCTTTAAACGATGATTTTGTCAAACTTAACCTAAAAAAAAAAAAAATCCTTTATTTTAAAGTACATCCACTACCTTCCTCAATGTTGCATCCAAAGCAAAGATGTGCTACAGAGTGGATTTTGAAGACCATATTCTGACTTCTAAGTTAAATTAGCACTTTAATACAACTAAAGTAGTGATGTAGCAGTGGAAAACTTGTATGTGTGAAGGAAAGGTGAGATTGTTAAGTGAAAGTAAAAAAAAAATCTACTAAACACTACCAATATGCAAAATGGTATGAACCTATAATAGCCACAGCTACTTAAGGGAATAGGACATTAATATGACTGGATTAAGAAAGAAAAGTGATACATGTGCATATCGATAAGATGTTTCAGCTGTTGGAAAACAATTAAATCAACAGAGTGGTTCAAACAGTATAAAACAAAGTGTTACCACTTCAAATGCACATAGGCAGATCCTGATAATGGAGCTGCTTCTCCAGTCCAGAGTTTCTTGCCATACTCTACACCTCAGGGTTGCTTGAGGAAAATGAACTGATACAGTGGGAATAGGAATGCTTCATCTCAAAGGCAGCTGTATTTTTAAATATATTTTTTAGCACTTTGTGATGTATTTGCCTGTGTCAGGAGACTTAAATATTTAAACAGGGTGACAAAGTTCATTTCAACCTCAATGACAGTCAAACCCCCTGACATCCCCCTTTTGTAATGTGAGCAGAATTTTTTTCATTGAAATAGCCCACCGCGAAGGAGTGGGAAAAAAAAAAAACACTAAACTTCTCTTCCAACTTTTAAAGCCCTGGAAATCTTAGCAACGTCTCTCTCACCTTTACCTGGTGAGTCACCCCACTCATGTCCTCCCGATAGACTTTTATTTTTCAAATAAGCTGCAATCACTCCCAGGGTGGAAATCAGCTGCCCACTTTGTAGCTCATACGGGGCAGGTGAGGGAAGGGCGGCAGCCCCGAGTGAGCTCCCAGGCGCTTGCCAGCCTCACCTCAGCCCTGAATCCTCCCCGGGCAGCTCAGGCCGCCTGCTTCTTTCCCAAGCACAGCTCTCAGGCCTGCCGGCGGGGTGTGCCTGTCCTCCGGCAGACCCGGCGATGAGCAAGCTCCTCTAAAATGTGACAGAACGAGAAAGGTAGATTTTGTTTTCCCACCCGGCGCGGCCTCTGGGGCTTCCGCGGGCGCCGGGTCGCCCCGCGCGGAGCCATCTCGTGGCCCACGGGGGAACGGCAGGCGGCGGCCCCCGCCCTCCCCGCGCTCCTCTCCTGCCCGACCACACGGACGATCCGTGCCCGTCTGGGCTTTCCTGCGCCCGCACCTGTCCCTGGACCCCTCGGTGCTGGCCGCCGCAGTATCCCCGCGCAGATGAGCACAGAATCACAGAATATTCCGAGCTGGTAAGCACCCACAAGGATTATCGAGTCCAGCTCCTGGTCCTGCACAGGACAGCCCCAAGAATCACACCGTGNCCAGGAGGCTATTGCCTTTTCAGATCATCTCAGACAAAATACACCAACATAAAATATGGTTTCTGCCCTGAACCACATTACTATTTCTTTAAACGATGATTTTGTCAAACTTAACCTAAAAAAAAAAAAAATCCTTTATTTTAAAGTGCATCCACTACCTTCCTCAATGTTGCATCCAAAGCAAAGATGTGCTACAGAGTGGATTTTGAAGATCATATTCTGACTTCTAAGTTAAATTAGCACTTTAATACAACTAAAGTAGTGATGTAGCAGTGGAAAACTTGTATGTGTGAAGGAAAGGTGAGATTGTTAAGTGAAAGTAAAAAAAAAATCTACTAAACACTACCAATATGCAAAATGGTATGAACCTATAATAGCCACAGCTACTTAAGGGAATAGGACATTAATATGACTGGATTAAGAAAGAAAAGTGACACATGTGCATATCGATAAGATGTTTCAGCTGTTGGAAAACAATTAAATCAACAGAGTGGTTCAAACAGTATAAAACAAAGTGTTACCACTTCAAATGCACATAGGCAGATCCTGATAATGGAGCTGCTTCTCCAGTCCAGAGTTTCTTGCCATACTCTACACCTCAGGGTTGCTTGAGGAAAATGAACTGATACAGTGGGAATAGGAATGCTTCATCTCAAAGGCAGCTGTATTTTTAAATATATTTTTTAGCACTTTGTGATGTATTTGCCTGTGTCAGGAGACTTAAATATTTAAACAGGGTGACAAAGTTCATTTCAACCTCAATGACAGTCAAACCCCCTGACATCCCCCTTTTGTAATGTGAGCAGAATTTTTTTCATTGAAATAGCCCACCGCGAAGGAGTGGGAAAAAAAAAAAACACTAAACTTCTCTTCCAACTTTTAAAGCCCTGGAAATCTTAGCAACGTCTCTCTCACCTTTACCTGGTGAGTCACCCCACTCATGTCCTACCGATAGACTTTTATTTTTCAAATAAGCTGCAATCACTCCCAGGGTGGAAATCAGCTGCCCACTTTGTAGCTCATACGGGGCAGGTGAGGGAAGGGCGGCAGCCCCGAGTGAGCTCCCAGGCGCTTGCCAGCCTCACCTCAGCCCTGAATCCTCCCCGGGCAGCTCAGGCCGCCTGCTTCTTTCCCAAGCACAGCTCTCAGGCCTGCCGGCGGGGTGTGCCTGTCCTCCGGCAGACCCGGCGATGAGCAAGCGCCTCTAAAATGTGACAGAACGAGAAAGGTAGATTTTGTTTTCCCACCCGGCGCGGCCTCTGGGGCTTCCGCGGGCGCCGGGTCGCCCCGCGCGGAGCCATCTCGTGGCCCACGGGGGAACGGCAGGCGGCGGCCCCCGCCCTCCCCGCGCTCCTCTCCTGCCCGACCACACGGACGATCCGTGCCCGTCTGGGCTTTCCTGCGCCCGCACCTGTCCCTGGACCCTCTCGGTGCTGGCCGCCGCAGTATCCCCGCGCAGATGAGCACAGAATCACAGAATATTCCGAGCTGGTAAGCACCCACAAGGATTATCGAGTCCAGCTCCTGGTCCTGCACAGGACAGCCCCGTGTGCCTGAGAGCGTTGTCTAAACGCTTCTGTGGTTCTGGTTCACCGCGGTTCTGGCGAGAGCCAGAGGCAAGAGCAGTGCTCGTGGGAGTCCTCATTGGCTGTTGTGGTTGGAGCACCGAGGGGCAGGCAGAGCACAGTGGCAGCAAGAGCTGCTTCTGGGTTGGGAAAAGGTGATGGATATCCTCAGGTGAAGTGCTTGGCTCATGGTAGGGCATTGTCACTAGCCACCTGAGAGGAGAGACAGGACAGGGCTCTGTAGAGGAGTGGAAGGAAGGATCATTTTAGAAAAGACCATTCTCAAGAAAATTGTTAAGTGTGTGCTAAAGAGTACAGGGGTACAAAAAAGTTAGTGTATCTTGCATGGCAACTTAGTAGCAATTACACTGACAATTTATAGACTCAGGGAATCATCAAGGTTGGAAAAGACCTTTAGGTTATCCAGCCCAACCATTAGCCCAGCACTACCACTGTAATCCCTAAACCACTAAACCATATCACCCAGTGCCAGATCCAGACACCTCTTAAACACCTCCAGCAGTGGTGACTCCACCACCTCCCTGGGCAACCCATTCCAATGCCTGACCACCCACCACACACAGTGAAAAATGTTTCTAATATATAATCTGGATCTCCCCTGTCTCAGTTTAAGGCCATTGCCTCTGATTATCTCACTGCAGGCAGGGTAGAAGAGATCATCCCCCAGCTCACTACAACCTCCTTTCAGGTGGTTGCAGAGAGCGATGAGGTCCCTCCTGAGCCTCCTCTTCTCCGGGCCAAACAAGAACAGCTCCCTCAACCATTCCTCATAAGAGATATTTTCTAGACCTTGCACAAGCCTTGGTGCCCTTCTCTGGACACAGTCCAGCACTTCAATGTCTTTTTCAAAGTAAGGAGCCCAAAACTGAATGCAGTACCAAGGGAGTAAAAATGCAGTACCTCAAGCATAGCTCAGCTAAAAAGGGTTTAATTTGCTAAAAGGGCTTGACTAGGGCTTTTTGGTCATTGTTTTTTGTGTGTGTGGTTGGCTTTTTTTTAATTAGGAACAAGCAGTGGGTGCATGGAGGGCTGCAATGAACGAGACAGCAAGAGCAGTGCCTGGAGCTCCCTCTGCTCTTGCTGTGTGTCTCTCACAGCAGGGCCAGTGCACAAACGCCTGAGCAGCCTATGTAAAGGAAACAGAAACCAACCCATTCCCAAGCATACCAGGGTGCTTGCATCCCCATTCCAAAAAGCATAAGGAAATGGGAAATGGGAAAATCATGCCTCATGTTCTTCCAGAGCACTGTAGGCCAATACCCTGTCAGACCTGTTTTTCAAGCAGAGGGGTGTAAAAGATGACTCCTTGCACACTGCAGGGCTAACACAGGAGTCCCCCAAACCCCATGCCTTCAAGCAAGAGCAAGATTGAAGGAGCTGTTTACACATGGTATTTTGAAGTTTATGGCAGTCCCAGCCTATTATTCTCTTTAGATCCTTCCTTCCATAATCAGCCAAAATGGACATGGTCTTTCACACAGTGGACAAGATTTTATGTCTAGTGGAAAACGAAAAGGTCAGTGCCTCCTTGCTGTACAGCCATGCTACTGGCCATTGGATGAGTGGGACAGCAGAAGCTTTCTACCAGGAATTTCAGCTTGCTGTGCAGTCAGGGAGAAGGCAAAGAAATTAAGTTTCTCTTCCCCCTTCACTTTCAGCTTGCCCTGTGCAATAGCCAGTGTGGCTAAACAAGAACAACAGGATCTTGTTATTCCAACATATTACTCTAGAAACAAAGTGGATCTGACGTGTTTCTACCTCTGTATCAGTCTCTGCCCTTCTATCATGCTTGTGCAAGTGTTTGTGGAGTTGATTAGTAAAGCAGTAACTGAAGCAGCCCAGCCTGAAAAGAATGCTTTGGAAACAAAAAAAGAGTGATTGTCTTCAAAACATTTGTATCCATTGCATTGCTTCATGGAGCTGTGGAATAAGCAGAAAGACAAGAAGACTTCAGCCAGCTTTCCCAAGACAAAATGTCTACTAGTCTCCACTGTTGTTGAACCATCAGAGTCACATACAGGAACACAAAATGTTCCTATAATTTCTCTGTGTGATACAGAGACGTGGACTTCAAATCCCGCTTGGTGACCCTCAGGGGGTCCTGCAAGCTCCATAGAGCCTCAGCCTGCCACCTGCAAAATCCCTGCCTAAGTCAGCAAGCAAGCAAAAGACTGTGGCATACTCTGACGTGGTTATAATGGAGCCCATAAAAGCCCCAGAGATAGAAAGTCCCCTGCCACCCTCAGACAAGGTGTTCTGGGGGGGATTTCTGGCACTGAAGGATGGTGACCACCCATGCCAGCACAACAAGCTGGCACAGGGCAGCTACATCAGCATGGCACTGTGCCCAGGTTGTCAGCTTTTCCAAGAGCGTTTCCTCACTGCCCTGGGTCATGTCTTTCTCACAAAGATTTTACAGGGATGTTGTAACTATACATCCTCCCATATGCACGGTTAAGTATTAGAGCTTTCCTAATCCTGCATAATTATTAACGTGAGAGCAATTAGACAGAAAGATCAAATAGCTTGTTATTAAAAGACCAATGAAGAATATAAAAAGCTACCAATTGGCATAAGAAATCCTGATTCCAGAATACTAAACCCCATAACCTATAGAGCGTTTACTTTACATTATATGATTTATGTGCTATGTTATGTATTATTCAAATTCCTCCTGTCCTGTGTTATGTAGGAATGGTACAATTCATCATGTAGGTCTCCAGGTAAAGGAAAAGTGATGCCTTGTGTGGCTATTTTGCCTAATCCCAGACTTTAGAATATTAAGTTCAGCAAAAATACGAATTGGAGATTCTGATTTCTAGCTACTTTTTTTCATCATTGAACAGATAAAATAAGCTATAATGAGAACTATATGGATGATAGATGTCATTCTCCTGAGTGGTGCTATTAGCACTTGTCCAGTTTCAGGAATATTTATTAAAGAAAAAAAGACACGCATATGGCTTGGTGTAATTATGCAGCCCTTCAGAGTAAAAGAACTGTTTAAGAGAACACAGCTTCCTAAAGCTATGTTTATCTCCTTTTAATTTCTATTACTTTTTCCAAGTCTGTCAGCTTTGCATATAATTTTACATTTTGTCAAATGAAGTTGATAACACTAATTTCACAGAAATAAAGGCCAACATTCATAAACTACAATAACAAGCCAACACATGCCTGTGTCTGTGAATGGGAAGGGGGATAAGAAAAAGGCCTTGTTTTGGTAGGCAAACAGATTTCAGTTTGCATTTCACAAGGGATTATCATTAGTCTTGAGCAAACTCAGTGTCTGTGAACATCTTACATTATTCTCATGGTCCGCAGGTTTTGCAGAGTTAGTTTGACTTTGTAGACATTCCTTTGATGTAATTTAAACCTTTTTTTCCCCCAAGTAAGAATCAGAACTGTACCATAACTTGGCCGGTAAGTTATGGTAAGAAAAAAAACAGAGCTGACTAATGTGCCAGATATTTCTTTGGATCATGAGTAGAAGGTATTACTAGTATTCCACTCAGATCCTCTGTCCATGCTATCTAATTCATTCTTCACACTGTGTTCATATTTTTTCCCCATGCTGCTTTCTTCTCTTCTACTTCCCTTATTTTATCATTCGGGATAAATTATTCTATGTGATCATCTTCTGAAAAGAACAAGAAGCTAATAATATTTCATGATTAGAAGTGGTCTTTGAATGGGCTGGTAATGAGGTGAAATGAATTCACTCATCTCTAGTAGTTTTGTATACAATATTCTCCTAATAGTGAGAAATACCTTGACAGAATCCCCTTAATTAAAACATTCAACAAACCGACAGCCTGTAGTAGGTGGCTTTATAGATTTACATAGTACTGTCCCTTAAAGAGTGGTTGGATTGAATTCAATGACATATTGGTATGATCCATGATTTTTTAGCCCAAAAGTATTTAGACTGTCTTGCCTTTTTTTTTTTCATTGTACTTAAACATCTTCAGAGTTACTTAATTACCCAGAATAATTTTGATTCACAATCACTGACTAATGTGTGAGTTACATTCTTGTCCTTTTACAAGAATCCTTCTCCCTTAGTCTATTTTACTATAAAAAGCTCTGACAATGTTAGGGTGTGATTCATGGGATGCGCTGTTGTTACACTAACGAACTTCTTGTGAATAGTGCAAATATCAAAATATGGTTTCTCTGTTCTAGGAATCAATTACAATTTCTTTCCCTTGCAAGCAGCTGTGGGGTTTGCAGCTCTTTTCATAACATGTTTTTTTTTTAAGTGAAGAAATGCAAAAAACTACTGACAGTTATTATCCCATTTAAAGTTACTACAGCTTGCCTGTGGGCAGAGAGATTTTCATTTAATAAAAAAAAGTCTAGAAGAAAAAGTGATGTTGTAAATAAACAAACCAAACCTACTATTTCATTGTAATATCCATGACTCTTAACCATAGGTGACCTAAAATCAAGCCAGAAACACAAGACTGCCCAATTGTATGCCAGCCACTGTTGGCAAAAACAAAAAGAAAATTAGCACATTGAGAAAGAAATACCAATCTTTGGTGTCAACCTTTCTCTAGACTTTTCTGTAGCTGTAACAGTCAGAGAGGTGTGATGGACAAAGAGGAATGAGAAAGCACTTGGAACAAATGGTGCATTTGTTCAAAGCTGTAGGGCAGCAGCTGGGCTGGGTTCAAATGAGTTCGTTGATGGTACTTCTTGGAATGACTTATTCATGGTGGTGTAATTTGATTAACTCTTTGAAAAAAATGGCATTCAGATGTTAGGAGGCAGAAACTGACAGTCATTCTGCAATAGCGTGGAAGTTTATAGTTTACTCAGCAAAAACTTGCATGCTGGTGCGTTTTAGAAATGTTGGTCACCTCAATACTTGAGAACCCTTTCTTTTTTGATTCTCTTAGTTCTCCGGAACAGAAATTAATTGCACAGTTTCAGAGTTTAAATTTCACTTATTATTTTTCATATTCATAGAACCACAATTTGAACAAGGTCTCCACTGTGCAGCTGAGAACTCACTACAATCTGTCCCAGATTTAGCAAACTCACCTTGTTGACTGTTTACTTGTTTACTACCAATGTAAACAATGCCCTGCTAAAGTCAAAGGATAGGGTCTTTCTCTTGACAAATTGACACAACTTGTCCAAAGTCTTCTGATGCCAAGGGAAGACCCTCACTGACCTCAGCAGACTAGGGATCAAGCTGTAGTTTCAGACATGCCAGAAAAAAGAGGGCAATGAAAAACAGGAATGGTCATTAGTTTTACAACCTTAACATAGCATATTAAACTTCTATAGTGTATGGTGTAAAATCATTTAAAATCAGATTTTTACACATGTGTATTCAGGATCAAATTTTATTTATTGTTACTGAAGAACTGTAATCACTGGAAAATACACACAGCATAATCTTGGTTCACAAGCAATCAAAAAGCTGCTTGCATCAGCAACATCAGAGAAGAAATGTTTAGTTTTATGAACTAGAGAAGTGAGGCAGTGTTGGTAACAGCTCAGTCACAGTCTGATCTTACTGTGACCAGACTCCACCTATATCTTCATCTCTACCTGTCTCCTATATTACTTGGGCTGGATGTGCATTTGGTGATATTAAATTCACAATCCCAAAAGCCTGCTCTATGAATTGAGGAGCTAAAGTTCCTTACATGTGTTTTCCACTGTCTTTTGGGCATGTAGGAAGTGAATAATATTCTTTCCATGATATGCCTCATGCCCACAGCATTGTCAGTTGGTAGTAAATGCAGATCACTTAGCACAATGTACTTCACCTGCCACAGGAGAACACGTTTGCTGGAAATGCCAGTGTACCTGTATATTTCATAGGTGCTTACTATAACAACAGGAACCAGAACAGATCTAGCTGGTTTTGTTGCTGTCATGTTGCTGTCACAAGCTACTAGCTTGTGAAAGGTGTTATGGGAAAACTGTTTGAATAATTTTTATGGTGAATCACAACCACTAGGTTTGGAAAATGGTTAGGTCATTGTAGATGAGCATTTCTCAGTATTGCAGTGGCCAGTAATACCATTGCAACTTTTCATTACCAACATTCATTTCCACTTATATAAGGAAGGAATCAAACAAAAAAGAGGTAATAGTAAAGAAATCTGAACAGTTAATCTAATTGTTATTTGTCTTTAAATGAAAGGTGTGGTAATGGTACAACACAAGAAAACCCTTTGTTTTAAAAGAAAAAGCATATTTGTTAGGCTCACCATTGATTTAAAAAGGTTGGAAAACTGTAGGCTCAGAAACACTTGTAGCAAGTTAAACCAATACCTGAACTTTCTGTGTTTATGAGGAGCTACTTAGTTGTTGAAATTAACTGATAGTCTTCCTTCTAAAAGTAATGAGCTATGTCCATATTTACATGTTCTTTTCACCAAGAAACAAGGACAGTGTGAATCCCTAGCTACTGCAAGAATTTCAAGTGTCATCAGCACCTGATAAACTAAAGTTTCATTTAAAGACATTCTACAGGTTATTTAAATGCCAACAAGTTTGTAGTTTCTTCTATAGGGAATAAATTTTGTGCTATTTCTTTCTGGAAAGTTGTTTCTTTCATGTGCATCCCATAAACAGTGGTTGTAAAAGTACTTTACATATACAAAGTCCTGAACACAATGTTTAAAAAGCAACCTACCAGGAAAAAAAGACATGGTAACAGCCATCTGTTTGTGTCCACTATGTGCAAAAAGTGTGATCCATAAGCAGATATTTTCATCTGTGTCAGAGGGGGCTTGTTCTGTGGTGCTCATCTCATCACTGTTGCTGAAAGTGTTGGTTAAGCCATTCTTAGGGGTTTTACGGAAAATTTCTCTTCCAAATGTCTGTGAAGGCTGAATAGTGATTAAATCAGTACCTCTGAGAGGTGGAAATCCTGAAGCCACATAAAAATTAATCTTGGTGACCAATACCTGACAAGTAAGATTAAACTATGCTTTTTCTGAGAATCACATTGCAAAACAACACAAAAACAAAGGCTTTTCTTTCCTCCTTGTTCTTGTGGCTAAAAGCTATATAGAAAAAAAATGAGCTAAAGTGTGATGAGCTGGCTACCTTGTGATTTGTTCCCAGTAATCAGAGAAAAACTTCATCTGCCTTTGTGGATGTGTGGGGAGAGTTATGAAAAAGCATGTATCGCTTGTGGTAAAAGTGCGTCCTCACTGCAAAAAGGTTAATGAAAGTAGAGCCCAGACTCTAACCTGCCCTCCCAGTTAATCTAGATGGTCATTTTATGAAAAGTAACCCTTGTTTTGGAGTAAAGAGTTCAGGTACAAAAGAAATTAGGGAGGGATGCAAGTTGGCATTAAATGATACAGAGGAGTTGGCAGTGAAGAAACTTTTTATTTCCTCCTTCCCACTCTCCACTTCACAGTTTGCCTCCCCCTGGTCATGCAAACACAACTAGATGTTGGGCTGTGAAATAAACCAGATCCCTGAAATGATCCAAATAAAAATAACCCTTCTGACTGTCTACGACTGAAGTATAATTCTTGCAGAGCTCTTGGAGACCGATTTTAATGCTTATTTTATTTAAAATAAATAAGACAAAAATGATTAATTGTCTTATCAGAAAAACACTACTGTTAAGCACTATAAAATGGTGCATCATGCTTTTTTCAATTCATAGATTTATTTTTTTACAGCCAGAAGGGACTAAGTATTATGAAGATGATTTCAAGTTCATGGAGAATAAATTAATTGAATTTTGAGTGAGAAGTAAAAATTGACACCCTAAAGTTAAAACTAGATTAGAAAGATATCTAAAATGCAATACTGTGTATTTTAAAAAGAGAGAGTGGGAGCTAACCTTAATAACAAGAAAATATGCAAGACCAAGTGTAAGTTTTTGAAAGATAAATTTATCCCACTTAGATATTACTGCTGCTTGCTAAAGCTGTCTCTGCCTAGTTTAAATAGGTTGATGCAAAAATGCTAAATAATAGAAATGAAAGTGAAGCAGAGAACAAGAGAATAATCAATGTCTTCTAAATGTTCAGCAGGAATAACTTTTAAAAGCAGTGCTCAATATCGTGCAAAAGAGAAGATGTTAAGTTGTGGAACAGGTCCTTCAATAACATGGCAGTGGCATTTTGGTTCCTAAATTCTTTGTAAACACGTCTGTATTGTAATTCTGTTACTTTCACAAAATGCATATCATGCTATTTATGCTAGAACACTTAAAGAACTGTCTGTGAAAGACAAAGCAATCAGATGTTAGCAGAAAAAAATCATTAAGTGCCCTGATAGAAAGTGTAGTCTCAGTGGGGGGGTTTGGCCCTTAACCTGAATATTGCAACCTTCCGTTTTCAGTCTGCATAGTTTCCTGGACTAGAGAGCACAGTTCCAAAACACTTATTCAAGGAAATTTCATTTTGATTCCTGCAGCTTAGAAAGCATCATTTTCTCATCTGCTTCTCCATTTCACTCACTTACTTGGACAACTTTTTCTCCTCTGCTTGAGTTGAAGCAACCTTTCACCAGCATTGTTCCAACCACCTTTTTCTTTCAGCTTCATTACTATCAGAATGGTGTGGTGTAGTATTAACCTGTTTATGTTTTAGAGTCTCTCCTCCCACAGGGTAGGTAGATGGGACTTGTTTGGCTACAAAAAATAGTGGTGGGAAAACCTCTACCATTTTCTAGAGATTTTAGGAGAAGAGTGAAACATGCTCTATATCCTTCAAACCAGAATATAAACCCAGATTTACTGAATCCTTCTAGACTGCAGGAAATTTTATAAGCCTACCACAATTTAAAGTAAAGGAGGAGCAGAGAAGGCCTTATCTATGTTGCAATATAGTAACTAAGATGCTTCACTGTTTCAGATGATGACAGTTCAGCCTTTTCTGGAGCAGAAATATAACTTTTGAAAATATGAGTGTCATTTCAAAATCATTTATTGCTGAACTTTAATAATAATTTTTTCTTTAAAGTGTCATTTTACTCTTTGAATATTCATTAGGGTCTTGTTCTCAGCCATAACTTCTAAGACCTAATCTAACATGAACTAAACAATATTTAAATAAAAAAAAAATTTGAACTCAGATTAGAGCACTTGTATCTTCTGCAAACTCTGCCTTGGTGCCAGATAGTATACTTCTCCTTCTGACATGAATACCCACATGTTTTACTAAAATATATGTGGCAGATACCTTGGCAGTATTTCTTTCCCACATCCATATTTATCAAAAATCTTTACAAAATGCTAATATAGTCTTAAATGTTGGAAAGAAAACATCAGTTAAAGAGACAATTTAAAAGGGTGAATTTTTATTTCAGTTTAACTGGTGGAGTTCATTTCTTTTAAATGTTGAATTTTAATACCCTTTACATTAATCTATGTTCCAGGCCTTTTGTGACCATTGTTTGGAGAAAGACAAGAGGACAGTGAAAGACTATGAAAAATAAGATTTACAACACTTTTCCTCTCGTTAGTTACATCCATGTAATTATAGCAAAGCGTTGAGTGGGTACCACTTTGCCATGCACCTGAAGCATTTTTTCCTTGACAGTGCACTGATAGTTTAGCAACACAGCCCCTACTGTGACTGATGGTTTGTTTTGGAGTAAATCATATAAATTGAATAGGAGACAGTGGCTATTGGTTAGTTCAGCCAAAATCTATTTGGCAGAGTAGATGAAACTCCATGAAGCTCTGCATTATTACACAGCTCCATATGATGCTGCTGTCTGCAGCACAGGTTTACCCTTAGTTTGGCTACTAAGAGTAGCCAAAGGCAGTGCTATAGGAAAGCAGAAAATCACTGTAAAGGTTTTCTTTAGTTGCAACAAAGATTACATGTGTGCCAAACACATCAATATGGCAGATGACCTCACAGAACAGGTAGTTAAAACAATTTAGTCTTCCTAGGAATGTTGTTCCTGGGGTAAAAGCTCAAACCCCAGCTCACTCAAAAAAAATTATTCTAGAGCATTGGTCTTACAGTTAATACCTCGAGAAGGAAAAATGAGTAGATGAATACTGTTACTTCAACACTTTTATCTGTTTCACTTAGTATTTTCCAAGAGCCAGTTCAATGCTATCTAAATCTGTAAATTACTGAAATGGAAAGCATTTAGTTCTGTTGATTGGGGGAAAAAAAGCAAATATCATATTTCTATTGAAGAAGCCAAATCCAAAGATGATCCAAGAAATTGCATTAATGTAAGATTTCACCCAGAATCATGGATAAGGCTAGTCATCAATCACCAGGGAGAGACTAGAAAATAAACAGGAGAGTAAGAAGAGATTGGATGGAAACCCGATGTAAGTCCAGCAGAGCCCAGTATTGATGGGAGCTCCTGTGTGAGTTTTCTAAATCAAGTTTGTGCTCTTGTCAAGGATGCCAGGACTGCAACATAAGGGCTTCCAGCTGATCTGCACAGACCCCAGGGAGGAAGGAGATTGTCATATCACCTATATAGGCATGCTTTACTTCAGACACCTAGACCAGTAGCAAATCAAGGTAATCACAAGTAGGAGTCCAGGATTCAATTACTTTTTTCAGAATTAAGCATCAAGTTGTTGGAATAATTTGGGGTAGCCAAGATATCAGCTCAAGGCTGTAAGGCATAACACAGGCACTACAGGACAGCTGTGCCCTTTTGCTGCAGCAGCTGCAGGCCAGGCAGGTGTGTCCAGCCAACTGGTTTGAGAGCCTAATTTCTTTGTATAACCATGGGAAGATGTGGGCACCTGCATTGCTTAGTTCAGGGCACTGTAGTTAGAGAACACAATTGCAGCCCTCAGGAAGTATTTACAGAGACAGGTGGTCTTGCCCATTCATCCTTGCAAATACACATTCTTTCCCTAATGTTAGTGACCTCTCACCCCTGCCACCAAGACTAAAATGGGCTTGAGTCTGTTGTTGTGGAATGGTGCAGTCCTTTTTCCTCTGCTGATTCCTGTCCTTCCCCAGTAGGGAACTTCATTGAAGTGAGGCAATGGCAAAGCTGCCTGACGCTGAAGCCTGCAGCTTCAGGCTGTCTTAATCCAGGCTGCTATGTCTCACCTCTTCTGCTGAGCCTCTCTCTGACTGCCTAAGCAGTTCACACAGGGGAAAGGAGAGATTTGTGCAGAGAAGTGGGGAAAATCCCACCCTTGAAAAAATGCTAGGATGGTGAAAAGGGGATATGTTTTGTACATGGCTTCTGGCAGGTTCAAAGGTTTGATTAGAATGAAGCAAAATCGGAGATTGCAGCATGGGTCTTTATCTTCCATGTGAGTGTCCTAATATCCTCTAGGTTACTGGCATCTCCAGAGTTGCCTGAGAACACTTGTTTCATCCTGATACAAAGAGGGAAATTTCTAATTTTTTGGCAGGATAGTAAAACCACCCAGCTACAGTCTCAAGGCATGCACCCTCTCTCCATGGGAGGTGAGCAATCACGTTCCACACTGTTCCCTCAGGTACTGGCCCAGCTCCATAGGCTGATAAAGAGGGATAATAGGTCTACGGCCCCACCTCCTTCCTTTGCCTCTTTGACATCCTGCTCCCCAAATATGAGTGACAACAAAGGTTAGTGCTGTAGTTCTTGGGCTGTCTAGGACACCCACAAGGCAGCCTGTCTGCATGGATGCCAAGGCTCAGCTGGGAGCCGATCCCCTGCAATACAAGCAGCTTTGCGGACTCAAAAGCACTTACTTGCTTTTCCAGCCACTCGCAGCATCCCTCTGGGTTACCTGAATTACTCCAGGGTCCAAAGTTTCCTTCCTACCCGGCCATTCCACTCCTGTGTGACATATCCCCTGTGAGTAGCGGCCAAACCTCACCTGTTAGAGGGGTAGGAAGAAGAGCGAAATAAAACAGTCATTGAGAAGGCTCACATAAAGCGGAAAGATAATGACTGCTCCAGCCAGAGCTGGCAATCGCCGCACAAACTTCCCCGCACGGCACTGCCAATGCAGCTCGCTCCTGACTGCGACACACCTGCTTGCTGAGAGCTGTGCTGCTCCGTGCCAGGGCTGCCCACTGCACCGACTGCCTGCGACTGCGCTGCTCCGCGCTCCGAAACAATGCACGCAGCGGAGGGCAATCGAAGAGCGCCGTTCACTCCGCTTTTACATTCAAAGAGCCAAATTCAGACCTATAGCTCTCAGTCCTGGTATAGTAACACGCCCTTCACATCCTTACCACCTGTATATGTGCTATATACAAAAAGCAGGAAGTCACACTTTTCTGTCTGTAGAATCCTCTACGCGATTTACAGAACATCACTGAGCTCATTTTAGGAAAATTCAGTGCTGGAAAATGATTTTCAGTGAATCTTTTATTAATCAACACATGTCAAATCATATCTGCAGGGAAAAAAATTCTAAAAGAAACACAAACAAAAATAATGGAACAATTATTGCTTGAAAATTCTGATTGCCTATAAATTATAACTCTATTCAGCTCTGTGACAATTTATGTTTTCATTTATGAAACCATTCTTGTTATTAACTTTCAATCTTGTTTACTAAGGGAAGTAGGAATACACCAAGGAGGCAAATCATTTTAAACCATGTCTTGAAAACCTAGGGTTATGGCACATGGGACACATTTATGACCACTGTTTTAGAGCCCCTGATAAGTTCAAAATGGGGCCCTATTTCAAAAGGCAGGGGTGTGCTAGGACAAGGCAACTTACCATGACTGCAGTTCCTAATGTAAAAGTGTCAACGTGCTTGGTATATTCATAATGTGTTTATTCTCATTACAGTTTTCAATTTGTCAGTGCTTTACTGGCATGCAACCACAGAGCATAGACAGCTATTGCTGGTTAACCTTGTTATTGCAGACAAGTTACAAGTCCTGACAAGAGTCTGATAACTGTGCCTACTTATTTTAAGCCATACACGAGGAAAGGGTAGGAGGTTCAAAGTAAGTTATGCTTTCCTGTGTGAGTCCCCATATGATCACTCAAAGTTACTGTAAATATAAAAGCAGAAGTGCCTGATTGCCATTTTGTCACTATGACACTAGACAAGAAGGTAATCAAGAAACAGAGTCAAACACAAGGCTGAAGTTACAAAAGTGTAAAACCCTGAAGTCTCAATCCTCTAAAGCAAATGTATGGATTTAGTCACCTGTACAGGTACTTGCAGGATGGAGGAGTCATTCACTTGCAAATAATCTTTCCTGGAATCTATATCCCAAAAGAAACAGTGATCAAACAGGTAAAGAGTGGAAATTACTGTTTCTTATGGAAAAAATATGCTTTTCTCCTCCTCCTTCTTTTCCTCTTGACATGTTTACAGCCCATTTTTCTGTCTCAGCACCTTATTGTACCTTGATGTAGGCTTTGATTGTAAACTTGCTGGGTCAGAATAATCTATTTTCCTATTAATTTAACAAAAACAAAACAATTTGTAAAAAAACCCCCATGATCTAGCCCTGATCCTTGACTGAGGTCACGCATCACTTCTGGAATGTAAATAGGATCTTACTATTTGACCAAATGCTCCAGAGCAGTTAAATAATAAATATAGAGTTTTGGAGCGGAAAAAAAAGTATAGGCAATTCCTGAATGCAATTTCACAGATCATGGTAAAACAGGTAACACTCTTACAGCTTCCCAAAAAGAGACACATAAATAACATCTTTTAAATATTCAGAGGTGTTGGCCATGTGTTGTTTTTTAAAAGTGAGGATCATGGATGTTGTGCAGCCCTACAATTAAAGGATTCATTTCGTATTTACTATTTCTCATCTAAATTAGAAAGCTACCAAGGACTGCCAAAAAAAAAAAAAAAAGGAACAAAAATAAAAGAAAAGGTAAAAAAATAAAGGAATAGTCATCGACCTTTAACAAGCATCTGCCAGCGGCCATTTGCACATCAATTCTGATTGTGGTCCTGCTGTGGAGAGAAGTGGAGCTGCCCTGTGTATACCTTTGATTTCAGCAGAACTTCCTTATCATTAAGGTCTATTAGAGTTCATTAGTGTCCTACAACATGAGCAGCCAACATATGGGAGGTAGAGCAGAGACAGCCAGGATTCTGCTCCCAAAGAGCATCTGACGCTGCTTGGAAATCCTGCTTTTTCAGTCTAGGAACATGCTGCCTCTGAATACATATAGCATTCTTTCAATGTAGGCCTATTTTATCATAAAGATAGAAAAAAATAAATAGCTAAACTCAGAGAGCTGTGGAGCTGCTGTAAAATTAAGAAAATCCTTTTCTCATTCATCTTTTAATGTTCCCTCAAATTAGATGGAGAGGAGAGAGAGTTACTTGCTTCACCCTCATCCTTCTCCGCCCTATCATTTAACCACAGAAAAGACTGATTTATAGCAACAGTAACTTCTGTACTATCAGACATCTACAAGTTTTCAGTCTGCAATTTTACCTCGCATGAATGGATACTGCAGACTTAACATGCTTCAAAAAGTTAGAACCATTTAATGAACTACTACCAATGTGACTACACTGCTGAGAACATGCAGTTCTTTCAAATGTGTTTCCAAGTGAAATAACGTTTCTGAGATTTATTATAACATATATATTTTTCCTCTGCAAATTCAGGACTCAACTAGTTGCAAAGCCAAGAGTGGTGTGTACAGACATCTAATCAACTCTGGACTGGACCACTTTCAAGATAGATGGCTTTAAGTAGAATTATGATTAAATTATTCTTAAGTATTTGAAAGCTGATTATTTTCTTCTTTTAAATTTGTTTTGACCCAAGCTTGGTTTTAAAAAAATCAAAGTAAATTAAATGCAAAACTGTCCCTTTCTGCATTTGTTGTTTTGCAGTCCTAGGAATGTTCTGCATTAACTCCAACCTGGAGTAGAAATTTCCTACATCATTTCACAAAACTTCAAGATGGAACACCTATTCTTCTGATAAAATATTTGTTTAGAAAAACCTGTTTTTTTAAGTGCAAGCTCCCTGGTGCCAGTTTTCCTACCGTGGTGAATATTTATAAATTAGTCACAATCCTCTGAACAAAAACTTTGAATCAGGAGCCTGACTGAAGCACTGTTATTAGCACACATACTCTTGTTTCATTTGCTGACCTTGTATCTGCTACTTTTATGGGAAAATCAAATGCTTTTCATTATTACATTCAATTTCTCTCCTATATTTCAAGCCACATTTAAATTCTACTTCTTGAAGCTCATGCTGATGTGTAAACAGAACGTTTCTTTATGAATCATACAAAATTGTCACCACCACGGGTCTTGGGTAAAGTTTGCACTTTTGATAAAGCTAAACCTCAGGGGACTTTTTGTTGGGGCTGAAATGGCACATTTGAATCGATTCTGTTTATATCCAATACACAAAAGAAGCTTATTTTTATACTCTGATACATCTCAGTATCAGGAGGTGAAATATCAAGAGTATTAAGGAATAAAGGGTGTTGCAGACATTCCACCAAAATAAAAATACTTTATTGTACACAAGATGCCATGCCAGGGTTAATCCCATTTTTAGCTCTATGGCTGACAGTCCATAGGGACTGTGGTGCCTCCACACAGATATGCTACATGGCATTGTGTGTAACTGTCATTGGGCCAGTAGATTTACATGGCAACACACTGTTTTGGAAAAACAGTGTTAAATTAAGTTAAATTAAGGATATTTGTTTGGTTTTTTTACACTAAGTGCCAAGCAGAATTTAAGAACTGACATGAACTGTGTAAGGTCCATCACCAAGGGATTCCTGGCCACCTATTTTGTCCCAGCCATTCACCACTTTAAAAATGCAGGCTGAGTTTTCTCAGCCAGACTCATCGTGGCATCACAACAAAATTCAGACCAATGAGGTTCTCTGAAATTAGAAAAAAAAAAGTACTATAATCTCAGTTGCAATCCTCATATTGATCTTCATGAGACCAAGATCATTCCATATACACCAACCCCAATCCCCCAGTTGCAACTAGAAAGCCAGAGATATCAGTCTGATCCTTGCACTTCTCTGCAAAAGAATACTGGGGACATGAATCCCAAAAGAAGTTGTGATTGCAAACTAAGCCTCCTACAGAAATGCAGGGAATGTGCTGGAAGGAAAAGACCTCTCCTTCAGTCATGCAAGGTAAAACCACAGTAGGTATTCTTTTACAGGACTGTGTACTATCTGGACCTTCCAGGTGTCAGAAAAACATGCTTCCCTGACCTATAGCAGAACAAAAAGAACTAACTTTAAAACACAGAAAAGCATTTTTTCCTCCAAGGCTTTAGATTTGGAAAGATGTGACAGAGAAACCCTAAAGTTGAGGGGAAACAAGACAAGGGAATTCATGACTAAATAATTAACATTCTTACTATTACAGCCTCAATGGCTGATGAACAGAGGACAGGCTGCTCCTAAGGTGAGATATATAGGACATGATGGAGAAGGGTTTGGGTGGACAGTAATACAAGTGTTACAGAGTAAAAAGGTGAGTTATATTCCCACCAGCGTGCAACCCGCTGACATGGTTTTAAACAGCACTACTCTTACTTAAAACGTGTTAAAACACAGTAATTAGCTTGAGTTGTAGCATAGCCCATTTTTCTAGTGTTAATGAGCAGGATTGCAGGAAGAAAAACTATAAAGACCACACGCTAAGTGCAAGCCAATATGGGAATACCTCCATGTTTGTGAACAGACTGCCCCATTTATTGCAAAGGTATTAACTGGGACATCTTCTCGTGCTGTTTGAATGGGTAACAAGATTATTCTTAGCAATATCACAGTTAACAAAGTGTGCAAGAACACACTGGTTATCAGAAACAGCACAAATATTTCATTTTCCTGCCTGAAAATAGTTGAAAGCAATAGGAAAAAGTATCTGGTGCCAAAAAAATACAAATATTATCACTCCAGCATGGGATTCATAAGCCAGCTCTCAAATTTGAGTCCAAACATTACTGACAATTCTTTAAAAAACGTTCAGTAACATGTTTTTAAAAAATTCAAATGTTTCTGCAGTTACTTTCTTCATCCAGATCTCAAAGAAGAAGTATCAGAACATGAAGAGAAAGGTCTGGCAGTCCTGCTGAGCAAGATGAAAACACATGAGCTACAAGACTCATGAAAACAAACAACCCCTCCCAACTGTTTGGGGTTTTTTTGGTGGGTCTTTTTCTTTCTACATTTCTCAGAATAAGAAATTAGGAAAAGTGTTTGTATATTAAGGAAATTATCCCTATATTACTTGATATATTCTTCTCAATACTGATTATTAGATTTTTTATTTATTCATTCTTGCCAAGGGTGTCCTCTCAAACCAATGGAAATCCAAAGGGACATTAGGCTAATTCCCTTGCTCTGCCTCATTTTCTGAGGCAGCTGTGGAGAGCTGTAAGAGCCCGTGGTGGCAGAGGACAAGCTAGTCCCTAGTGATGCCCACATCCACTGTGTGGCTACAGGGGCAAGCAAGGTCCCAGGAGGTTTCACAGACATCTCCACCATCCTCATACAGGAACCACAGAGATCCACATCCCAGCTATGTGTGTTGCTGAGCCCCGGACACAGAGCTGCTCACCACTATTGTCCACAGAGAGGAGAGATAGAGGGAGATGCCTGAGCGGTTCCCAGGGTAGATCCAAGAGGATCAGGGCTCTGGAGGCAGGCGCAGGCACAGGTGTCCGCAACCAGAGTGCCGGAGGGAGGGTCACCTCGCCAGCGTGGGTCCAGATGGCATCGCACATGGCTCTCCTCTTGCCAGAGCTGTGTCTACTGAGGCAGCACCTAAGGTCACGGCAAGGCTTGGCAGACACTTTACAGAGCTCCCTCTACCCCCACAGTTGCTTGAATTTGGAAGTCCAGTGTGTTTGCAAACAACAAGCTGCTCTCCTCCAATGTGTGGAGAGCTATCTGGTGACCTTCCAGAAGACAGTGCCTACCAGCCTTTACCCTGGGATGGGTGACCTGACTGCTTCAGGAATAATAAAGGAAAAGCAAAACAAAACAGAGCAGTGGTCCTCCACCTATGCCAAAATTACAGATACAGGGTCAGTTGTTCCTTACCTAGGAGACCCCCACAGCATTGTTTGGCTTGTGATATGTACCCAGAGCAGCTGGGAATGTTAGATCTTGGCTCAGAGGCAGCAGCTCTCACTAGCCAGATCCTGGGCACCAGTTATAGAGTTAACACTGGTGCTTGTCAAAGGGCCTTGGCCAGTAGATATGGTGACTGGTCAACCAGTTCTGATGCTCCCAACGGAACTAGCACTTTCTGCTTTATGCTTGAACACTATGTTCTTCCTCCCTGCCTTCTCCAACCCCGTGAGTGGCCACATACTGCCACATGTGTGCATATTGGTGGGATATGCACATGGGACCAAGTGTTAGAATGACTTTACCAGGGATACCACAGTTTCTGGACAAGTCCAATGGCATGTCACACAGTGTGTGCCCCAGGAATGAGATTGAGACCGTCCAGCAATACTGCATATGTATATGGATATGATAGGAGTCAGAGGAGATGATCCTCTGGGATCATTTGGGTCACCAAGAGTTAAAGAACCCTTGAGAGTGACATAAAGTGACAGGATAGTAAAATTTCTGTCTAGTACCACAAACTCCAGAAGTCTTGTAACTTCTGGGGTTTTTTTCACAAGATCCAAGAGCATGAAAACATGACCTAAATATAAAGAATACATTTGCAACTATATATCACTCAACCTGAAGCAAGAGAGAGGGTGGACCACTCTGTGCATCTCAGTAAAGTATTAATATAATGGGATGTGTACCAGCTCAGCTTATGAAACATTTCTCACTCTTGTCTTTGAGTTTAATTTGTTGTTGAGAGACACAGGTTGAGCATTTCAGCTCATTTAAATAGTTATGACCCAGCACCATACCGAGGCTACTGTATTCCAAAAGACTGAACATCACTGTTAATCTCAGTTTTCCAGCAGATCCAGAGAGGGAATACAATAAAATTGTTCAGTAAACAGTGCATCTGCATTGAATAAAGACGAAAGCTCAATTTGAAATATTTGAAAGTAAAGAAAAGGTGTGAATTTTTATTACAGGTTTGCACAAAATCCTTTTCTGCTGCTGTCATGGTGTACCTTTCCTGGGAGAAACGTATGGTTTACAGCAACCACATTACAATGTATAACTTTTAGCATTCACACTTTATGCTATAACACATGCACAGACACTTTTTTTTTCTCTTCGATCTTCTTTAGGATATGATTTCTTAAGGCTTGTCTATATCGGGGAAGTTAAGCAGCATAGCAATTCCAGGATAACTACTCTGTGATAGCTCCCTGTGGACACTTCATCGCAATAAAAAAAAGACTTTATTTGGGAATAATTACTGTGCATTGTGAGTAGTGGAATAATTATTCTAGAATAAAAATCAGCCTAATTCCAAGATAAAGTATATACACCCACACAGGAGTTTTTGTCTGTTTGTTTGGGGTTTGGGTTTTTTACCCCACAATATGAATACTGTACAGGAGTAGGTACAACACTCCTTTTTTTCCCCCTGGAATGTTAGTTTATTTTTTCCTACATGTAAGGTTATGGTATTGAGTTAAATAAAATCTGTCACCTGGATTCTTGTTAGTTTGAAATGTAGTCTTTCTCTGCCCAAAATATATGTGTTGGCAGCCAGTAACAGGCTGATGGGCCTTTCCTTGACAATGATTTTCCATTCCTTATTGTGGTCCTCAGCATATTCTTCAGATAGGATATCTGTAGCTGGAAGCTAAAGTTTTATGAATTTTATTTTGTGTGATCATGCTGGAATATATCTCCTCTTTTGTACATCTCTAGTAAAAAGAGCAATTGTCTCTGGCCCATAAATCCAGAAGACTTGTGACTGGCAAACTCTTACCTAATAATGTTTTGTGTCTCCTTTCTCCCTAAATGCAACTGGCTATTTATTTCAAGCAATTAGGTAATAGACAAAGATCCAAGAAGGCCTTGATGCTTTGCCTGTTAAGCAAAGCTGAAATAGCTCTCCACCTGGCCAAGACACAGGCCAACCACAGGCATCTCTCCTGGTCTTGTAGCACTGATCTTTCTCCAAGTTCACTCAGGCATCCCCTACCTCCTGTATTTATGACCTCTCCTGCCTTTGTATTTTAACTGGCTCTGCTCTGAGGCTGTGGGTGGAGTGAAATGTGTAAAGCCACCTGCCCATGATGCTGTGTTTCCATTCAGTTTCAGGAAAAAAGGTTTATTCAGTAATTAAAAAGTTTTGGTGGGTTGTTCTTTGGTTTATTGTTTTGTTTTCTTTTGTTTTTTCCTTTAGATGTGCCTAAGCATTTCTAGCAGAAACATAAGTCACACAAATTAATCCATTCCTCATCCATCTTGATGGCCCGCTTTTCCCTTTTAAAGACATGCAATTCTGTAATTCTGGTTGAAGGTGATCTTCAGGGTCCTTCATCCTTTCATAATATGGCCTTTCATTTCCCTTCTTACCCTTTAGCAGTTTTAAGGAGATCTGGCAGCAAAAGCTGTTTCAGATACAGAAAGTGTTCATGATACTAACAGCGTTTTAATGCATAGTCCAGTGGAGATATTTAAAGCGTCCCATGAACCATAAGGAGTTAAATTCAACTGTCTTCAATATGAATCAGCTTTATGTGCAGATAAATTGCCAGGCAAAGAGCAAACTGCAAATGTTGCTCCTGATTCTGTGTACACCAGCATTTTTGGTAATTTTTAAACATTCTATATTATCTTTTAAACAACAGATGGTGTTAATAAAATTATAAACCACACCCCATAAAATGCCAAACAGCAATAGCATTTTCCACGGAAATAATACAAGGTATAATATTTCCACATTTATGAAAAGCTGAGCATGAAAAACATTTGGGTTGCAAAAGATAAGACCCAAAATAGTCCTTTTCATTTCTTGTTAATGCAGCTTCAGCATTTTAATTAGTATCAATTACTGCAAATGGAGTTTTGGATGTGTTTTAACTTGTTCAAAAGTTTCAAAAAAGAAAGTTTTTATTTGTTTGGTATTAGTCTCAATGCAAGTTCAGATGTGCAATGTGAAAAAAAAAAAGGATCTACGTTAAGAAATGGAGTTTGCTTTGAATCACTTAAAATTAAAGAGATGGATGACATGTTAAGTTTTCTGTGAGCTCTGAGTATTAAATTACTTACTAAAAGAAAAGTAAAATTCGGCAACGCAGGGTAAGTAATCAGAAAATAATGAAATTCTCTTAAATAGGTGACAAGTCAAAGCTCTATCAAGGGCCAATTCATATTCCAGGAAATCTCATGTTAACTTTGATTGAAGTAAGAGGTTTTGGTACTTCTACAGATGGAAAAGAATACAGACATCGAGAAAACATTGAGGTCTTTATTCTACTGACATTTTTCAACAGTTTATAAAATAGTTGGAAACGGACTAGATTTCCCCTTCAGACTAAGCTTGTGGTCTGAATATTACTCCAGGAGAACACTACAGTGGTTTCTCAGCTACAGTATGGAGACATACGGACAAAACAAGTGTCTTCTATACATGTAGGAGAATGCCACCAAGCGTGTCATCACCTGGGTCATTCAGCACTTCCTCTGCCTATTTTGAGCCCAGCCTGCTGCCTTATCACATTATGCTGAAGGGAGAATCTGTTTCTTCTTTCCTCCGTCCATCTTTTTGATATTCACCAGGCAGTCCTCTTCCTCCCAAGAAGCCCAACAGTCATGGCAATTCAGCTACTGATCTTAAATGAAAGCAAAGTATGTTTGTTAGAGAGATGGGCAAGAATTCTGGTATTGAGGATCTGAGCATAGCTAGACTGCAGCACAATGAAGTGTGAACCCAGTCAGACTCTGCACTTAATTACAGAAAGTAGTGATTATGCAGGATGAAAGTTCTGTCTCAGACAACTGCTGCCAGGTCTACCTGTCTTAAGGTGTTCCAGCAAGGTGTGTGGCTGAATCCTTGTAGCTCCACCCTCCTTTCACAGCCTCCTGTGGCATGTGTGCATCTTCATTTCATAGTCTTCAGGGCTAGTCCTCTGAGTGCAGTTTGTATGAGTCAAGAGACTTGCACTGGCATTAGAGAGATCAGAATCTAGCCATTTGTATGTCTGAGCACATATTCTCCTTGAAACAAGTTTGTGGTAGTGTATTCAGGAATGTTTCGCACTCGGGTTCAGATCTGGTTCCAGCTGGAGTTCCCTCGTAATGTTCCAAATCTCATTAAGTTAATGAGAGTTTTTTTCCAGCAATTTCAACGGGATTCCCTGTTTCTGTGCCCACATCCTCAGCTCAGCCATGCAGATGGGAAGCCAGGGTGAGTGTTAGGTAAAGAGGTCACACTCCATCCTGGCTGCTCCCTTCACAGCAGGACAGTGAGCAGGGAGGCAGGGCAGACAGGTAGCCACTCTTTCCTGCCTCTCTCATGCCTTACCTTCCCCTGCTCTCTAGTTTTCTCTGTTTATTGCTATAGTCAGAAACTTGAATTTAGGAATGGAGAATAGAAAAGTTGCACAACCAAAAGGAATATTAAACATGAATTTAATCTATGTGGAGTGCATACTGACATGACAGTGGTGGACAATGGTGTGACCCCCATCTACAGGTCAAGTTCAGTCATTTAACACATGCTCTTTTCCTTCCCAAGTGTATTATCAAATAGCCCTGTCACATTTGACTGCCTGGTTGACCATCCCCCCCAAAAAAGAGATTTCAGACTTCAGACTTCAGAAGAGATTGCCCTCAGATGAACTGAGGGATGGCTGGAAACCTTGCACAGCAGGTGACAAAGCTGACATTTTCATGGAAAGAAGACTGTAGCAATCAGGACAGTCAAACCAGTACCTTTAATGAGAACTTGATTCACCCACACAAACAAGTTGAATGGACTCAGAGATACGTATCTTCTCATATCCAAATCACATACTTCCTATTAGCACTACAATTATTATACAGACTCACTAAGAGAAGACAATCTTCCTAAATATTTATTTAGTGTTGATAGAATTGCTTACAAAACCTCTCTCTCATTCTGAGAATCTCTTACAAGACTCCCTTGTTCCCAAGTTCATTATTGCTACTTATATTATTACTGTAAATCTTTCTAATGCCTCAAATGCTTGGCTCAGAAGAACATTTTTATAATGAGGGTGGGGCAATGCAAAACTTTTCCTCTTCTAATTCATTCCTAAATTGTATTTGCAAGTTCAAATGCCAGAGTGATGAAATCACAATATTATTCATTGGATTTTGTTTGATTATTTGGTAGTGTTGTAGGGAACGTATCTATAAAACAACATGAAAAGCAAAGCAACAGAGCTGTAGGGGTTTTCCGGAATTTCTCTTCCGCACACATCAATTTTACTGTATGACTGTCCTGAAAGATTTATGCTTTGTGTTTTGAGGGCCAGGTTTTAAATGGCTTCACAGAATAAAAATATTAAAATTTAAATGCTACTTTAAAAATGTGTGTTGGACCTCTGGGCCTTCTGAAGAGGTCAAGTTCAAGATACTTATAAAAAGACCATTCCCAGAGAGACTGCATGGGAAAGCCTATTAACATTACTGCTTTCCCTTTATTTCCCCTTTGATCATAAAATAAGGTTATGGGTGGCAAAAACTGTAATGGTGGGAAGATCCCAAATAGGATAGTATGATTTAGTCTACTGAATATAAAAAAAACCCAAATTACCAACAACAATATGGTGGGTTACTGAGCAAGAGTATGACTACAAAGTGTCTTGCTAAGGAGAAACAAAAACAACAACAAAAGATATGGGGAAAAAAGCCCTGTACAAGTCCATAATAGGAATGAAGTTTGTTAAAAAAATAATTTTCATCTACATCTTCTTTAATTAAATCTCATTTTGTCCATATGACAAAAAACATAACAATTATTTAAAGTGTTCCTAAATATTGAGTAAAAATAAACAAGCTCTGCATCTGGCTTAGGAAATAACAAAGGACAATTATCTGTTTATGCTAGGGATATGACTCAAAACCTCCATATTCCAGACCAAAAATATCCTTTTCCTACTTCTGCAAGCCTATAGTGACAGTGAATGATTTAAGGGAAGACGGGGAGAATATGCAAGTCTACATGAGCACTTCTCAGCTCAATTTTGTCCAAACAAACTGGGTTTTGACTGTTACATATATTTTATACTAAAAGCTGGGGGAGGGGGTGATGGTGGAGAGGGGTGTCTCAATTTTACTGTATGAGGTCAAATTTAGAAAATATGCTGTATGGACAGTCTTCCATTGCTGCTAAGACCATTTTTCACTATGTGGTTATCAAAAGGTCCTTAGTGCAAAAGAGTCTTAAGCTCATTGATGTTAAATAGTCCCATCTAAATAAAAGCAAAATTTGGCCCTGAACACCTCTAAGCAGAAAACTCTGTTACTGTCATGAATATCTTAAATGTAATAGTTTTTCTTTTAATTAACATTCTAAAGAGAAAAGGAAGTTGGAAATCCAGATAAATCTGTTATGAGTCAATTAAGAAGCCAGGATTAGCATATGCAATCAAGATGGGTGCAGCAAGATTTCATGGAAGAGTTCATGAGGAAGCAACCAGGATGTATCATTTGCATGGGCAACCTCCTTGGTTTGTGTTCTGCTCAACCTCAGTATTGTTGACTTGACTCACTTCATGAATATTGCCAAGCAGTAGCAAACCATGATTTCATTTTCCTGCTTGCACAGATACAACTTACCTTAACACACAGTCTTAAAAAAGACAAATCATATTATCCACTATGACAAACAGTAGCAGTCCTTTTCTTCTTTCTGCAGATATTCTTTTTAATAAAATCTCTTCCTAAACCCCAGTTGTATGAATATCATCAGCAGGTACTGTAGACTGTCTTACCCTTTCCTGGACCAGATAAATTATATTGAATACCCTTCTGGGACTAAAGTGGGATACTTCATGCATAGGCCACCTGAGCAATGGGAGCCTTTATCAGTGGGTGACTGATCAGTGGAAATGGAATTGTAAAAAGAATGGATGAATTCACACCAGTACTATCAGATAACCACTTACATTCTAAAGCCAGTGTCCAGTTTACAAGACGAAGAAGAACAGTTTTTTTTCTTTTTTTTCACTTTGTTGTTGTTGGGGTTTTTGTCTGGTTTTGTTTGGGCTCTTTTTATTTTTTTTTAGTAAAACAGAAACATACATGAAGTTTATAGGTACAGAGCTTGAAGCTTTTAACATTTTTATCTGATTGTTCTAGAGTTTGGTCATTGTGGAGAATCTATCTATTCATGGTGTATCTTTTCTACAAATAAACTGAAGGCATGAGTATCCTGGGATAAAAAGCTAATATTTTCCTAACTTTGCATTTAACAGAAAGAAGAATTCAAGGCTTTTGAAATATGATACAAAATGGTAATAAAATTAATTTAATATATATCTGTGATCTCAACTGTTTCGAAAAAAGCCATCCATAGCACTGCAGAACAATACAAATTTAGCACAGCTGCTGAAAGACAGTCACTACTGAACTCATTTTCAACATATGGTGTGATTTTGCTTAGATCTACAGATTGAGGGAGTTTGGTGAAAACTAAACAATCCTGCATAGATCTCAAGCCTCAGTTACCATGGTTCACAGAAAGCCATACACCTATTGCCCATTAAGAAAACTGCTTTGTAATGACTAGAGCAAGAGTACAGAACATGAAGAAATGAGAAAAAATTAATTTCAGCCACCTGAAGCTGTTCATGAAGAAGTTCATGCCTGCTTTTGCTTTCATATTTGGTAGTTAGAATAGGCTTTGCACAACACTGCTTTTCCAAGTGTTTACCAAGGTTTACATTGATACTAGTTTAACACAAGATTTGATACCCCCAGATTCAACAAAGAAAATTATACTACTTCACAAATGTAGTTTCCTAATTTGATTTTTTGGGGAAAAAAATACAATACTGAGGTTTTTGTAGGTTTTTTTTTTTTTAAACATGCTGCACAATGAAATATGTCAAGGTCCTGATATTGCAGTAAAGACTAACCACCACAATCATGGCAAAGGTAAGTCTTTATTCTAGGACAGAAACTTCCAAGTATCAAAAGAAACACATCTACTGGATCTTCTTTTTTCTTACTCAATCTTGTTCAATTATATTTCTCTACATCATAGTCAATTTAAAAAGAAAAAAATAAAAGACAGTAAGGAACCCTGCAATTCAGAAATGCTCTACATGGACTACATTTTTAGGGGGTAAAAACACATTAGAATATATCAATGTATATGAGCAAATTAGGGTAGAAGGGTGTGTTTCAGAGGCTTCTCAATGTGAGCACACTATTAAAATCTGTCTGAGATCTGTTTGGAGAAAGCAACAATTACATTTCTTATTAAAGAATATGCAATTACAGCCCTCTTAGCACTTCCTGCTTCCTTCAACAATGAAGATCTGTCTGTACCGAAGATTATAAAGTCCTCCACTGTTTCACTAGGTCACCAGACTAAACAGGCCAATCCACTTTCATGGCAATTTATTCCAGGTTTCCTCTTTTGGGCCAACTTCTTTTATAATAAAACTGTGCCTACCTGGAAATTTACAGCACTGTCACTGCAGGAGAGCTAGCCCCTGTAAAATGACATAGAATGCTGTTTAAACTTAAACACCAAAAACTTTTGTGAAGTCACTAATGCATTTAGTCTCATATCTATTATCTTTAAATTCACCATCAGACATTGACAAATATGATCTTCGGAGTTCTCAGGTTTCCACAAAAGTTACCACAGCCATAGCTGGTGCAAACATTTTATGTACTACATCATTATTTTAGTTCCTTTTTGTTTATGGCGTTTGTCTGTCATCAGAAAAACCAGAAAGTCTACAGTTCAGATTTCTCAGGATCATAAATGTTTTGATTAAACTACAGATGTTAATTAAGACCCAAATCTGTATCATCTTCATGCATAGCCTGAATAACCAGCTTGTTAGCTAGGGAAAGCCCAAGATATTTAGAATATTCCATATTGTAGGATGTAGATCACAAATGGAAGGGTTCCAGGGCAGCTTTGCAACCTCCTCTTCAGTTGTACCAAGCAGGTTTGGGGAAAGAAACACACACGGGGCAGACTGTCTGAGCAACTGTGCCCATACACCCTGTATGTGGCAAACGCAATCAGTAATGCCACAGCAGAGGAAATCTGTGCACTAGACTGCTGTCATGTTGTTATCTTTTTTTGCAGGAATTTACTGTCCTCTGATTTTGGAAGTCTTCAAGAGGGCAAAATGAAATTATTTTTAGAGGAGAAATAAGCATCTTTGAATATCATTACACTTTTCCTAGAAAAGGTCAAAATCTTAATATGTATTTCCATTATAATTTAGATAAATTCCATAAAAATATAATTCTAACCTTGTATCCCAGAGGACTTAAAACCAATAGGACCATCTAGCCATGCTAGCCATTAGAGCATCTAATTGGAAACACTTACAGTGAGAATTTTCATTATAAATAATACGCAATCCAAGAATTTTCTGTGCTGTCTTTTGTGGTACAAAGTAAAAATGGACGAGAAACTCTACTGAGAAAACAGTTACCAGCAGATACCAAGTATTGGTGTTAATATGAAACCAAATGTATAAATAATCAGATACTGATTTATATGGCTCATGGCCTAATCCTATAAAGGATTTTGGTGCTCCAACACTGAATTTTTTGTCCCATGATTCCCTACCAGGTGTCACATTTTAAATAGTGACTCTCCTGTAGCATATGTGGGGAGACACCTGGGTGGCTGGGAAAACAGCCAGCATAGCATGTCGTCCTCAACATAAGATGACTGGAGTTATCTCCATGGAAAAAATGTAAGTTATAACCATGGAAAAAATTAGGTTTGTCCCAAATCTGGAATCCTGCCTCCTTCTAAAGCCAGAGCTCTACCTGAGGGTTACCTGTAAAGACAGGGCTCTACCCAGGGCTGTCTGAGAGATGCCTCCATCCACTCAATATCTACACCCTGATTCTTTTTATGAAAATAGGTTCCTGTGATCTTTCCTTCAAAACTTATGTTTTATTAAAACGTAGCTGCAGGAGAAGCTGGCTTCCCATCTCCCTCTACATAAGAACTCTGTGATTAGAGCACTCATGCAATCATGGGATTCATCTCTCCTGCCCTGAAAGGCCCCAATTCACAACTCCTCTCACCCCAGGAAGGACTCTGAGCACCAGGCTGATGGTTATTTCAGAAGAGGTAGTCTCGACCCTTCTGCTGAAACAGTGCCCTTGAGCACAAATGAGTTCAAGATTCCTTAGATCATAATCTAAGGCTTAGGTTATTCCCAGGGCTGGGGCACACACTGAGTTTTCTTGGGATTATTTCTGTCTTAGCTATGTTAAATTGTTGTGGAACACACACAACATCCCCTCAAACAAACAAAGAAAAAAAGAGTAGAAATAAAAATAGTCCTGGGAATAAGTCCCATCGTTACCACTGTGACCCTGCTGCATTTTGTCAAAAAGACAGTTGTGTCAGGGAATCTGGGCACACTCCAGGAGTGACCAGGAGGCCAAGATGACCAGGACACTTGAGTGAAAGAATATGGGGGTCCTGAAGTCCAGAGGACTTGGGTGGGCATGAACACTCCTGAAAGGCCACTTGGGAGTCACAGGTAGAAAAGGAACTAACTCCAAGGTGTGAATCATGTCAGGCAAACATAGTGCTTTGAGGTTTGGACAACTGCTTAGCAGAGGTTTTGTGAATCACAGCTGTCTGTTCATATGTTTAAATTCCACCTAAGTCCCACATTTCACACCATCCAGATCCTCTTGTTGACCAAAACAGAAGTATTGACAGAGACATATTTGTGCTCACCAAAATATCTTTTTATTTAGGAATAAAACAGCAGCAGCTCCCAAAGACAGTTGACACAGAAAGCATTGAGTTGTTACCTTCACAGCATAATCCTTGTCATAGCTCAGCTGACAGACTGATTATTCAAAGTATGGTGCACCTATGGTTGGGAATCATATTGCAAGGCTTAGGGCTTGACACTAGAACTGTCTGCCAATAAATCCCACAGAAAGAATTGTGCTAAATCCTATTTTCACTTCACAATATTCCCAAGGTGAAAATACAGTTTTGCAGAAGTAAAATGTTTATTATGACATTGTGATTGATGTCTTCCATTCCATGACAGAAACATTAGTGAAAAGCCTTAATAACTAGATGCTGTAAATTCCAGACCAAAGATACATTGCTTTAAAACTTCCTTATTCTGAGTATGTGCTGTTTAGGCCTCTACAAAATCTCTACATTTCTAGTAAAAAAATGTACTTTTGTCTCTAAAGCACAGTGGTGAGGTGTTTATACTATCATCTATAGCAGGAAAAGCTTTTTCACTGGACTTGCCAAGAATACAAGAAAAAAAGGTGAGTTTCTCCTATTCTGCTGGTTTCATAAACTTATTTAGTAAGATCTAGTGGCACACCTTGTAACTCCTAGTTAGGTATTCAAAATTCCAACATGACTACAAGTTAAATATAATTTGTGAAATATATGCCATATTTGATAAAAAATGTATGTAGTCAGAATCATATGATGATTTAATTTGCATAGATGTAAATGAATTTGTTATACACAACCTATATTCATAAAAGTAGACAGTCACCTGGTTTCTCTTCACTGGTTTAATCTGGCAGTCCCTCACTAGAGGCAACAGAATTTTTAAAAGCAGCCAAGATGAACCAGACACCAAGGGAAAGGAGGGAAGGAGAAAAGAACAGACAATGTGCAGAAAAAGTGGTTCGCACAAAAATTAATACAACTCCTTCAATCCTTTAAAAAAATGGTATTTTACACTGACAAAAGATGGAGGGAGCGATCAGGCAAAACAGAAGTGAGTTTGATATCACTGATGTACCTTACAACAAGTTGATCTTTCTTTTCATAAAGCAAAGTTTTAAGAGAAAACAGGATACAGCTTGCTTTTTTAGGTAATCCAGAGATCTCCTGTAAGAGATGTGGAACAGCAAGTAGTTACCATCTTGGAGAGAAGCTGAATGGACTGAAGTACTTTATATCCCAAGGCCTGGAAACATGTGATTGGAATGATTGGAATGATTGGAAGAAACTTAATCCAGTCTGGAGACAGACAGATTAAGTGATCAGCATTGACAGGATGCTCATTTCAGTGAACAAATTTTCAGGAGAGACATTCAGATAGCAAGGTGGCATATCTAAGTTTGGGAGATTGGTATCTAACCAAGGAGTAGAATAATCAGAAGACTGCAAAAATACACTGAAGTTACATTCAGAAAAAGTCATCGGACTATCTGCCACTCAGCCAATAGCAAGATGAAACACCAGACAAAGTTGTGGCACTGCTGATAATGGCCACTTGCACCTAAAATACGCACAGAAGCCTACTCCACCATGGTTGTATTGGTCCAGTACCATTTTCATCTGCAACAGTAACACTTATAACCAGTTGGAACACAGTTACTCAAACCAAGTCTTAACATTTCACCAAGCTACTGATCTATGTGTAGACCACACTAGTATACAGGTTTCTTTGCTATGTTTCACAAGCAGTAACATATAGTTTACAAAATGTAGGTCACAGTTTTTGTATGTTAACAAGGAAGAAAGGCCCAGATGTTATTTTCAATGTCTGATGTACTTACCTTAAAACCAATCATGAAGCAAGCAAACAATCATAAGGAATGCTAAGTGGCCTGTAGTATTTTTCACTGATATAGCATCATCCATATACCACAAGCTGGAAATAAACCATACTTGATAATGTACATATTACTTGAGAACAACATAAGTATCTGAGGATAGTGAGAGTTCTGTTGTTCATCTATAATTTCCAGCAGAAGATGGCCTTCTCTATCAACCATGGGTCAACATAACTCTCAAGTATGCACGTTTGTGTAGTGTTTCTTCTTGATAATGAACGTTTCATTTCAAGCACCAGCTAACATCAGATACAGAAAAAAAAACAAACCAACAAACAAAAACAAAAAACCACAACAGATGCATATATTCAGTTCCTGGATCCATGTAGATGCTTTTAACCCCACTCTACTCCTCACTGAACTTCACTTTCCACCCCTCTCTACTCATGTCTAAACACAAAGATATTTACATGTCTGAAAGGAACTGGAAAGCAACTGTGATATTTCCCAGAGGATCTTACAAGTTCTCTCACACAAAAGTGACACATAATTATGTCACAGTAGTACTTCAATAAGGGGCACCTCAGGAATGGCCTCTGACATAGCTACAAGTAGCAGATTCATCACTTTCACTACCTCACTTGTAAGTGAAAGATTGAAACAGAAATATTTTCAGTTAGTATTACCATTACCCTTCCCTGGAAAAAGTCGTGTCTGTAGCCCTTACACAAGGGTCATTAAGAAGACGGTCTTTGGATAAATGTACTTTCACATACTGTTCCAAGTCCCTAAAACTGATGGGACTTTGCAATCATGTGTATATCTGTTGTTCCTTGGCAGGTTCTAAATCCACAAATTCATGATTAACTTATTGTAATTCATATGCCACTTTCATTTTTGGCCGATAATGCTAATGGTATTGGAGAATGACTATTTGAATGAGATCTGTACCCACTTCCCTTCAATCAGGACTCTAAAAACTCTAAGAATGGAGTTGTCAGCATAAATACATTAAAAAAAAAAAAAAAAGAAAACAAACCAAGCATTTTTTCTGTATAGGGTTTTGGCTGTACAGTCCAGGCATCAGGGATATGCAGGATGAGAAGGACTTTCTATAGTTCCTGTAGAAGGTTGCGCAAGCAAACATCTAGGGGTGGACATTGAGGAAGAGGAAATATCTATGTGTCAGTAATAGGAAAGTTATATTGTAGACCTGCTTTTTAGGCATGCCATCTGTGCTCAGTCATACCATATAGCTTTGAAGACATGCCACAGCTAAAGGGCAGGCAATATTATGTCTTGCTTCAGTGACATGAATGACACAACTTGGTACATAACTCTCAAGCACAGTATATGGTTGTCCCATATGTTTTTCAATGTTTAGAGCAATGCTAAGTATTTTAATACTGAAAGCACATGGTGAAAAATGATGCACACTAGGTAAGCAAGAGCACCTTATCTATACTAATGCTGGACTTCTCATTATATGTTGTTGACCCATAACTGTATTGAATATTCAGCAAATATTGTTTACAGTAGCCTAATAACAACTCTGTTCCTATTAATGTTCACAATCTCATACTAAGTATTTGTTTCCAAGGCAAACTGCCCTATGTAGTTGAGAGGTATCATTGCACTTTTAAAGCTGGATAAATCTTATCTTTCAAAAAGGAAATGTGACCTAAAAAAAGGAGTATGCATTTTGATCAACATAAAAAATTGACGAAAAATAAGGTTTACAATACATTTCTTTTTTAAAGAAGCATTTTCCATAGTGCACTTAAGAATCTTTAAGAGGGAGCTTGGTCTAAATTCAGTTCCAGTCCTGGATCTGCTCTTAAATCCATGTGTAGCCTCAGGCAAATGTTTTAATTTTCCTGTTTCAGTTTCCCTGCCTTTAGAGTAGGGATAACGCGACTAACCCAAATAGCTTAGTTGCAATTTGTAAGAATGAGTAACTTGATTATTAGATTTCTGAGACATGAAACATGATTATTATTAGGGCTTACTGACCAGCCAGTCAGAAACGTGATACAAAAAAAGGAGACAGATCTTTGACAGTAGAAGAATGCAGGTCAGTCAGTCAGCCTGAGTAGCCCTGCAAGGAGGCAACTCTAGGGAGTGGAGAGTTGGATCTATAAAAGTGAGAATGTCCCCTTTGTACTGATTTTCTATTACCCTATTGTATCAAAAGACCATAAAAAGCTAAGTCCTCTCTGAGAAATGAATAGGTCCAAAGCACTACAACAAATCAGCTGCAGGCAAACAAATTTTTATCTGTGTAAGTGAGCTTGATGTTATTTTCTAGTGGAAATGTCAGAATTGATTAAAGACCTAGCATTTCTAGTTAAAATGAGAGAGTACTGGATGATACATTTTAAAGGGAGAAAAAGTCAGAGGACTGATAACATGGAGATAATTGGGTAAATTAATTTCTGGTGTTGCAGTAATTTGGTACTCAACATATTGGGTCTAAATTTGCACCCCTGTACATAGTATAAATAGGAGTGCCTTTTAATAACTATGACAAAAATACTCTTCCCACTGGCAAGGTCAGCATTATTAATTGCTATTCCTATTATTAACCTTTGGGCTTGTATATCCTCCATGGATTAATGATTATTCAATAACTGAGCTACAAGGTTAACTTTCTAATAGCAATTAATAGAAGGGCATTCTGCTGGCTAACTAGGAAAAGCATTGACTTATCAACTTCTTGGCCTTGGTCTTGTTTCTGAGACATGCAAAAGTACCCGCAGGAATTGTACCTGTCAGTTCCCAGAACTGAAAGAGGAAATCTGCCTCAAAGTCGAGACAAATAAAAAACGGAGATTGGGCTGACATCCGGGGTCCCCTCTCAGTCTCCCAGGGAATAAGAAACAGTCTCAGTTTTCAGGGAAACCTGTGCACACCGCCAGGGCATTCTCCAGGAACTCCGCTTCCAAATGCTGCATCAGCGAAGAGGGGAAAGAAGGTCTTAAAAACAAAAGAGAGAACAAGTACTTCCCCAAGGAGAAGTTTCACGAATAAAGGCAATTCTCAAACAGCGTTACGGAGCAGCACGTGGTTCCAGGTGAAACACCAGTCAGGAACATCAGGGGCGATGAGCGGCTGGACCCGACCCCGCTCCCGGCCCGACGGGGCAGCGGAGATGCCGAGCCAGCAGACGTCTCCGGCGGATGGCTGCACGCTCCCGGGCATCCCCAACCCGCGAAGGCCGCCAGCGCGGTCGCGGAGCATCTCTCCCTCAGCTACCTCTCAAATCGCGGGTGGCCGTGGGGCCGGGACGCTGGGAGCAGAGGCAGAGGGCAGGCACGGGGCGCGGGGGCAAGTGTGGAAAATAAACGAGTGGGGGAAGAATGGAGAGAAGTGTTATAGCGGAGGGGGTGAGGGGGTTGGGAAGGGGGAAGGCG
>WEIV01021709.1:552-22728 GCA_013390005.1 Calyptomena viridis | reverse complement strand
CGTGGCGGTGGGTGGCACGTTCCCCCCTCCCGCCCGCGGCACGACCCGGCGCTGCTGCTGTCACGGGGAGCAGCGCCAGGAACTCGCCTCTGTGCTTCAGGATTTTATTTTTGATTTTTCGGCTCCGTCTCCGAACCTGCCACCCGAGGTTTTGCTAAACCCTCGCCCCTTTGTCGCCGTTTGCGCCGGCTGTCTGGGGGAGCGCTCCCGACAGACACCTGCCCGACTCGGAGTTTCCCTCTGCCAGTCTTCAGCTTTCTCTGACTGCGAGAGAAACTTCGCTAAAATGCAAGTTTGCTGAAACACTTTACACCAGCTCCTAAGCTGAAATGAATTTAAACCGAGGAAAGCTCTCCGTTGGTTTCGTCCGTCCAAATGAGCGCAGCGCTTCTGTGAAAATAATTTACAAATTCAGATGCAGAGACTCCAGGGCGTGTGATCTGGAGGTGCCCTTTCATTCTGGTCCGTGCTGCTTGGGTGGGAGTTAGCAGCAGCCCCTTATTTCTACTTTATATTATTTTGGTACAGTGCATTCGTATATTTGTCTGCTGTAGTCTGCTGGCAAACATTAGCATTCAAGCTTACATTTTTGACAAATGTGCAGACAGGAATAGCATGAATAGGCATCTTAAATATTAACAACCTAAGCATCTGTTGTGAAACAAATTTAATATATTTACTCTGTTTTTCTCACATTGTTAGAAAAGGTTACAATAAGTGTAAAATTTCAGCTGTAGTTAGCACAAGGAATGCTTAGATATTTCACTATCTCTTCAAGCATTTAACACAATCACCAGATAGAAATGTGTCAAATCAGGCGCACTATTCAAAAACAACTTGAAACTGTAAGCGGAGAGTGTATAGACATGAATGTAGGATGTTCACTGCAATTTCTATCTTCTAATTACTCTGCAACATTATTTGTAGAATTTGAGAGTGCTCTTTTCAGTCCCGTACTCCTATATGCTCTTTAATATGTTCATACTTACACTCATTTTCTAATTCCCTTTCTGTTTGAGATCGTGATTGGTAGTACCTTGCTTTTCAAGTTGAAGCAATAGTTTTCCATGGAAATGTGAAATAGCATAGAGTAGGTAAAAAAATGAGTAGGCAGAAAATGCAACGTGTTCACCTATAAGCATGATAGCGCACACACATAACAAGGCAATAGAAGAGAAATTAAAATCACTGGCTAGTATGCTATGTATGCCCACTCTTGAATACAGCCACTGAAAAAGAATCAACTGACTCCAAGGAATTCCTCAGTCCCTGGAATAAAACTGTTCAGAGTAGAACAAGAGCATAGATGAGTGAAGTCTCCAGAAAGACTGTAGAGTTATTTCAGGAATCAATGCATTCCTTCCCTTTTTCCCACAAGTTCAAATATGTAATAAGTAAGTCCTTTGTATGCAAAAGAGTTTACTGGAACAAAAAATATTTAAATGAAATGCTTTTTGTGCATGCACTTTGAAAAACTGTCCATTTCCTTTTTATATTCTTTGTTCTTAATGCTTTAAATAGGAAAGTAACTCTTGCAGTTTCCCCTCTCCTGCTATTTTAGCAATGTTCATGAATCCTAACCTGCTTCTGTGCTCCCAAAAAAGCACTGTAAAGCAGTCAGAGTCAGTCTGTAACTCACTGATGGGACATAGTGCTTTGGCAGCATGAGAAGCAGAGAGGCTGCCATGCCAGCCCCAGCTTGTATGCAAGCAGGACACCTTTTTGGTTTGCAGCGTAGGCCCAGCAGGTCAGCAGATGAGCACCTGCCCTCTGCTGATGTGCTTCCCAAGGCAGCCCTTCCTGCAGCCCTGACAGCATCCCACAGGCATCAAACCACCACATTCAGCCTTGCTGAGGACATGGGCGCATCTATCCCTGCAGCACAAGAACCTCTTTAGAGAGGTTTCTCCCACATTTCAGGTTTGGGCTAGAAGGGGTTTACAAGTGTGCAACTGTCATTTAGAACACAATCAGCTGAAGTCTGGTGTTTTCGTTAAAAAAAAAACCCAACCCAAACAAAAACAACCAAACAAAAATCCAAAACAAACCACCAAATCTTTTGAGTGTATCAACTACTCAATTTTTGGAAGTGTTGTTACCTTTTTATTGTCATCTGGCTTTTAATCTAAGCATTGTCAGAAATTTGAAGTAATTCTTTACATTTCCAGCTATATTTGGAAAAAAAATCGAGGAGATTATTAATAAAACGGTTTGTAATATATATGTAATATGTGTTCTGAATTAAAACTGGAGTAAATATGACTTCTGAAATGTTTTACTCATATTTCTAGGAACTATGGTATTTTAACATAGACTCTAGTGAAGCATTTTATTGCCTTCTTGTATATAACTGCCATTGCTCTCTCTAGATATATTTAATATATAACCAATGAAGCCACAAACTTTCCTTCTACAACAGTTTAAACACATCTGGAACATTTTACTTTCTTATAATTTATGTTAATAGATGTAGAGTGTATATACAATCTTCTCAGACATCATTGCTTTTTCCAAAGGGGAATTTTTTTACTTTCAGTCAGGGAATATATTTATAAGAACAAAATAACTCAAAGTATAGGCAATTCTATATATCATTTTATTTTCTGTTATATTAGGTTGATTATATAAAGCTTTCATTTAGAGCGATGGGATGATGAAATTACAGAGGAGTGATTGGCTTTTGTTTTTTTCAAATGGTTCAAGTTGAGGGCTGCAAAAATGAATGTTTTTGGTAAAGTTATTTGAGTACATAATATTTTTCATGGATTTCTGACAAATTAATTTAATAGAAAAGCCACAAGTCTCTTAGCATGGAAGGCTATATTTTCAGGTAAAATGGAAGTTCTGCTTTTGCCGTTATAGGCATCAGGCTTCAGTAATCTGCTCCTCTTGTGGAATGAACACTTTCTACTTAAAGCTATCATGCACCTACTGTTTATTTACGCTGCATTAAACTGACAGCACGGCAATCAGAGGAAAAAATATGACTTACTTTCCTGAAGTAAACACCAGTTTATAGGTTAGTGCATGTATTTATATTCCTGTCGCCACTAAATAATGGCTGTCTCCATTTTAATATCTACCTATAGTGTTACCCAGAGCTGCTAGCTCTTCCTTGTTCAAAACAAGGTAAAAAGGAAAGGGGGGTGAGGAACAGAAGAAAGTTTTGTTATCATTCCACTCAAAGAGGAACTTAACAGAAAAGTGATTCAGTATTCCTTTCTGTTGCATGCCGAAGCCAGTTTTAAAGACATAGTATTCAGTTTTACTTGGTGTAATTGAACTGCATCTGAAACAGGGAAAACAGAATTCCTTAACAGTATTTGTCTATCCAAGACACTGAAATTGTATATTCAGGCAATGGCAGATTAAGGGCAGAAGCATTTTATTAATAACTGAAAGCACATATGTGTGTGTGATGAAAAATGTTCTGCAAATCTGTCACTATGCAATCAAGTGCATTTTTTAAACTTTAGTTGTCACAAAGTTGCTACTGATTCTAAAAAAAAAAAAAGTAGTAAAACAGTTTGGTGGTTAAAGAGTAACTTACAGTTCTTACTGCCTGTTATACTGAAATTTTGCAACTTTATATAAGTCCATGTCAGAAAGCCCCGTTGATGTTACTTTTAATCTTGGACTAATGCATCCAAGTAGCTGGTATTTGAACTGAAGATAACTGCAGTCAGAATAGCCCACAGTTTGCAAAAATCTTCCCTAAAATCTCCATTGGAGGATTGCATTAATAACCTCTATGTAAGAGGTCCATTTTTTCTTCAGATTCTGGAATTATTATACTTAACATGAAGTCGGCTTTTTTGCCAGTTCCCGTGGCAGTGGTATCCTGAACTCTGAACAACCCTGACCACAACTTGTAACTGTTACTTCCAAAAGGATATACTATAATGTGTAAAGGATACACTAATATTACTAAATTCCCTTCAAAAAAAGTTTGTTTTCGAACATTTGCCATCCTGTGGCTTCTAAGTTAAACCATAATTATGACCAAGACTTCATTACTTAATTGGTATCCATTCTGTTGCTTTGCAAATGTTGACTTTCTAATGGTTTCTGCACTGCACTGCTCTGTCGGTCTTGATAGAGATTAATTTTAAGGAGACTTTTCAGTACTGATCTTGTACATATGTTCTTATCTGGTCCTTGTGCCCTGTACCAGCAGTAATCTACTCTTAATCTTTGTTATCTAGTGCAGTGTTGTAGGAATGGCATAGTAATAGTAGAGTAAAATGTAGTAACATACCTCAGGCACCGTCTGAATTGTAAATATTTCCTTTTAAACTTGTTGGGCCTGACTTTGCTCCCATGCACAGTGGTGTGTCACTGCAGAGGTTGGTACAGTTCTTGCAGAGGATCAGTGGTAGGTGTTCAGGCGGGCTGAGGAATGCACTAACACAGTATTTATGCCAAGGTCCACCTCTTAGCTATTTATTTAGAACACCAACACACAGCACTCTCTTTGGAGATTGGTTTTCTTGTGAGACACTGTGCATTTGTGTATGCTGGGATTAGGACTCTAAGTAAAGACTTCCTTTCACTGGAACGCAGGCTAGCTCCGCTCTCTGACTTGTTGTAAAGCGTGGCTGGAAACACCTCTCCACAGCTGTGGGTTCACAGGAATTAGCTCTCGCCACCTTGTGCTTCTCTGTTGTGAACCGCGGGTTAGATAGGCAGGAGATTCTGCTCGGCTGCAGATGGGCCTCGGTCACCCCATCTGCACCTGGGCACAGCACATCAGGATGGGCCACGTCTGTCAGCTGTGTTGGCCTTACATAACTTCCAGTGACTATCTGCTCTATCTTTCCCTTGGGACATTATGACATGATATGACCTGAGGAGATGAAGGAGGTGCTTTAAACCTCGAGTGCATCTCATCTTCCCAGGATCCTGCTCTGACAGGATTTATTTGGCCAGCAGCAATCATTTGTGGGTCGTTCCACTTGCTGCTCACTAGACAAAGTGGTGATGCACTGAGATCACATATACTTGGAGGACTGTCTCGTAATCTTTTCTGGTGTCTGGACTCCTCATTCTGGTTTCAGCCCTGACAAAAATGTGTGATTTTGAGTTAATAACTGTCCATGCCACGTTTGCCATCCTTAATGCTGTAGCCCTGATTTTGAAAATGCTCAGCACCCACAACTTTAGATGAAAGGAAGCTGCAGCACACTAGTTTTCTATAAATGCGGCTTTTAATATGCTCCTGGATTATTTACCTAGCTATAAAATTAGTAATATATGTGTTTCATATAACACTGAAGGATTAAATAAGTCTTTATATTTTTAAATCAGTCCTAGAGTGGAAAACATTTTCAGCACAAGTACCAAGAATTGCTGCTCTGAATTCAAAAACACATGCAAAGGTACGACAAAGGTATATCCTTTTCAGTAGCTGCACTTAGAATATGTGTCTGGTCATAACAGCCAGGTAACTAAAAACATTTTCAATGAACAAGAGAAAAATTCTAAATATCATACTTGCCTTGTATTCCTAATTCCTAATTCTATTACATTAAGTAAAAGAGGAGAAAGAAAATGGGAGAGAGTGTGTATGCACGTAAACTCACAGAAGGACCGAAGGCAAAAAAATGAAGTGGGGAGAGATTGCAGTGTGAGTTTTAAGATGTTTATAATCAAAGATTAAATTAATATTTTTTGTGGAGAGCAGTATTAGAAAGATTTTAAATCATTAATGCTTTTCATCATAGGTGGGCTTCCTTGATAAATGCAAGAAGTCTCAAGAGTAATTAAAGGCATCTTGAAACTTAAAAATGACAGTTTTAGCTTCTAAGGATTCATTGTAATATAATAATACTGTATGCTTTTTAGTGTTACTTCTGCACTAGACATTTAATTACAGTCTTTGTAAGACATGTTATCTGTGTAGTAACCAGTGCATAAAAAGCATGATATTTACTTTTACATACAAGCTCTTGCTTGCCATCTTTCTTTTTAAGATTATAGATTAAGATCTCCAATCCAGAATGTTCGTGTCTTCAATGAAAACAACTTAATTTGACACAATTTTTGGGATGAATGGGGCATTTATTGTAGTAGTTCTGCTTCTGTAGTCACACCTTTTGCAGTAATAGTTGAACTGCTGTTTAGCAGTGGTTTTTTTCCCATGCAAGGGCCCAAAATCAGCATTTCTTTGCTGGTTCAAAGGATAGAATTTAGAATATCAAATGAAAAAGTGTGTTTAAGTAGTATATTGAGAAGTAAGGTTTAAAAAAAAATCTAAGAGGAGTTTGGTAGGTTTTTCACAGGTACAGCTTATTGATGAGAGGAAATTTGGAGCTTGCTTTTCTTATGTCAGATAATGAGTATTGTCTGAAACGTATTCTGGATAATGTCAATTTATGGGATTTATGGCTTGGTCCATACGTTGCTGTGGAAAAGTGAGTACATTTGCAAGAAAGTGTAGAGAATTAGTTTTTCTTGTGATACATTTGCAGATTCCCCTAAATATGAAAAGTGCTCTTCCACATACTGAACTTCCCACAGTTCCTAGGGTTTGCACTGCCGGCATTGCAGGATGAGGCACAATGGAATCCACATCCAGCCGTTTTAGAGCAGAGCTTTTCAGTCAATTGTATGTATCATACGTCTTCTTCCAGGTCCTGTTTTTCATTTCTCATCTAGAAGTCATGTGCAAGAACAGTATAATATTGGTGTTGAGCCTCTAGTGTAAGTATGCTTTGTAAGAAAATCTCACAGTAAAATCAATCAATCAATCAATCAATCAGTCAATCAATCAAAATCAATCTCTCTCCCATTGACTGAATTTTGTAGACTTTCCTTTTCTTTCCTTTTTTTCTTCACTTGACTCACTGAATACCATAATTCTTTTCACCATTCCTGATGAATTTTGCTATAATCTTTTTAAGATCATTTTATAATAGCATATTGGTATTTGCAACAGTGATTGCACTGCTTTATTTGGGCTGCAAGTCCTACAAGTAATCAACTTCTGCATTGCCACTTAAAATGACAATTAGGATACTCACACATGTAGTTATTGTTTTCTAAGCATTCCAGAAGAATTTTATAGATACTATGCAAGAGAATTGAACCAGTAGAATTTCTTTATATTTTTGGCAGGATGACAGATATGCTGTAAGAAGCATTATACTGTCTGATAAATTGCATTACCAAGCACTATTTCATATAGGTTCTGTCTCTTTAAAAATGCAGTCTCCTCTATTTGCCCTATTAATTGTTGATATGTTGCCATCCACGAGACAAAAATTAGAGCTGTAATTAAATAATCATGTGATGCTCCTTAGTGCCAGTGAGAGCAAACTCATTTTTCCAGGCCCTGATGGTCACTGATTATTGTATTACTACTGGCTTGCTTTATTTTTTTTTAATGGCTCTATATTGCTGGGTTACCTAACCACTGCCCTTCTTTTCAAAATTAAAGGAATTGAAGAACATTAAGTCATTTAATTGGCCAGTGGTCTACAGGGACACAAAACAGTCATACCTTCTCTGCTTTTTGGTCACTCAATTGGTTCTACTGGGAGGACTACATCAGTGGTGTGGTTGTGTGCCATTTAATTTACACTGGTGTTTTGGCTGGGATGGATGCATATAGGGAATGCCAGGAGAATTACAAAAGGAGCAGGGTATTAAAATTCAGAAATGATTAAAATTGAAATAAAAGGATGCTGCTTCTTTGCCAGTACTCTGGCAGTCATAATGACACATAGAGATTAGTTTCCACCTTCATCTTTTCCTTCTTTCTCATTTCCTCTTGTTTATTGTTGACACATTTTCCTTATGTCTCTGCTTCTCAGCGCTTTTTTTCACTGTTATATATTCCTACTTTTTCTCTTTCCTTAAGCATGGAGAAGCTTATTTAACCTTATTATAACAATAACAGAATAGGTTATTAATATTTAATATGCACATGATTAAAATTTCTCTCTTAAACATAGGTCAGTTCTATTATTAACTGACATGTTATTTTTCATTAAAAAATTTTTATTCTGCCCTTACGGTTTCTCAAACACCCTTTACTTTGGTGGTGATTTAACACATAATGTTTAGAAAACTGTGTTAGGCTAGTGAAAAAAAAGAACTTACCAGTCATGGATAATCAATTATGCATGAATTCAGATATAACAGATGGAAACTGGTGAGTTAAAGTTTCTCTTTAGCTTCGTGATTTTTTGTTTTGTTTTTGTGACACCTGTCTCTTATGTATAGATAAACATCTAACATAGCATACTGCTTTTCATGTGTCTTTGTGTGTTTTGCTTTTTGGGTTTGGGGTTTTTTGTTTCTTTTTGGTTTTGTTGGTGTGGCATACACTTATTTTCCCCTGTTTATAACTTATTATTTTTAATTTGTTTGTCTGTGAGCATTTTTATACTGCCTGCCTTTTCTAGGGCTAAGTTGTCCTGTGATGAAGCCAGCATTTAATCTTCTAATAAATTACACAATGTCATTTAACCTTAAAATTGAGTCAGCACGATATTTTAAATTATAGGAGTTCACTTTTGCCTTAAGCTGCTCATGGCCTATAGTGTTATGACATTAAAGCAACAGAGTAGACTGAGGCTGAGCATATATGCATATACACACATTCTTGTGATTGTGATACTTACATAGGCGTTCCCTCCAAAGGCATTAATTACATTTCTTTCAATCATTTGACAATGAAGTAGATTGTTTTACTGCATTTTTTTAAAAGTTCAGTATGGATGTGGCATAATATTTCTTTTGGTCATGGAAAGATTTTCATAGACCTAAATCGAGCAAAAAAATAATAACCCGTTGTGATATGCCCACAGCAATGACTACTTGGTATTAAGTAAATGAAGGGCTGAATATGTTTTCTTTCTCTTTTTTTGCACAAAAATATCTAAAAGAAACATAAGCATGGGCTTAGATGTGAGATGACAGGGTTTCTGTGTAGTTCATTCATGCCAGCGTATTGAGTTATTCTTGTATTCGAAGGTGTTCCCTGTTTCAAAACCATGGGGGTAAGTTGATTTGGATGTTACTTTTCTATGACTGCAATAATTTGGAGCACTTCTTCACCTGGTTCCATCCACCTTGGAAGTGGCACATTTGCAGATGTGGTATGGAGAGATTTTCCACCTGTATACCTGTAAAGGAAAAATGAGTTGAGAGAATGCACCACATCATTTAATGAGCAGAATATTCCAAAACGTCTTGTGAGCATCTCACCAATATTTGTGAAGAAAAAAAATCTCATACAGGAAGAAGTTTGTAGTATAACCTGCCAGAAGCAAATTAGAGAGATCTTTCCCCACCAATTTTTGTGTTTAATGCAGAAACTAATTTTTACACACCTGTTCAGGAATTTCCTTCAAGTGCTTTCATGAGTATAAATTGCCATCATAAATATTACCCTAATTTAGCCCTAAAAATATTGCATTCTAGTGGGTTCCTAACTGCTGCTCTCCATCTCAGTTTGTTTCCATTGTAGCCACTTAGCAGCAAATCTAGAAACGTAGTTGTTTTAAATACTTGTATAGATTTTTGTTAGTTTCTCATTTATTTTTTTGTCATTTTTTTTTCCTAAATCAGAACAAGTATTTTGAACATTTACTGGGTGCTTGGATTTACATTTTGAAGTGATTTGGTTTTGCCTTATGTTGTTTGCATTAAACTAAGTATACTCTGACACACTATAAATGACCTTTATCTCAGACACTGCATATGCTAAGCCTTTTTTAGTTAGCGCCTAAATATTAACAGGTACCTTTTCCCTTAAAAGAGCTGTGAATATTAACAGGTAATTGTTCCTGAAAAGAACTGTGAAAAACTCATTCATTTTGTCTTTATTTTTGTGGAATCATCTGAGTTTGAGATTGGAAGGAGCCCTAGAATAAAAAAGCCAATTTGGCCAAAACCACCAACTTTCAATTTGTTTGACACCAAAACCACACATTTTGCATGTATTTTATGTATAATGAATAGTGACTCCTGTCAAGTTTGGCTGTAATTAGATGCACAGTTTTACTTAAAAGGTTTTGAACCTTAGAAAAAGTGTAGCAGAACCTGGGCAGAGTTCTGAGTTAATAATGAAACTGGAAATAGGACATTTCATGTGGTTTTGTGTTTCATAATGAAAGTTTGACATAGTTCAAGTCATCAATCAGTTCTAACCATTTCCTTAGACTTAACTCTTCCATGTTTTCAGTTTGTATCAGTAGACTTTTATTCGTACTATCAGGTCAATGAAAGAGATGATTCTTCCGTTGATTCAGTATTCCTATGTAAGAACTCACTCCAGTCTGAGCTGGAGGAACATCTAAGCTGTAGATAATAATGCTTGAATAATCTTCTGTAGACCTAAGTTCAGATGTTTTCTACTATAATGCACAGCTTTGCTTGGGCTGTGTGAAATTCATCCTTACCCAGAACGGTTGGATCAAATTTCTGTATTCCCAACATGTTACTTTTTTTTGGTATCTAAGAGAGAAGTGCAGTAGTTGGAAGTGATGGAAAATGAATCAGGAAATGGAAAAAAGCAGAATCAGTCAACAACATTGCAAACCACTTTGGAGATAACTTGCTACAACTTTGCTTCTAATAAGTAAAAATAACTGAAACTATGGATTTATATGTCCAGTGATCATGGTTTACATACTGTTAAATTAACAGAGCTTCTATACAGACACATCCCTAAAATAACCACTTATCAACTGACTCTTCTTTTAGGTAAGAATTATATGCCTGTCTCATGCCTAGGAGTTATCTAGTGCTGTGATGATCAGGGTTTTAACAGGAACCACTTTTTTTCATCTCTCCATGTCCCACATAAAGGCCTTCACATGAAAGACCTAAAAATTATACCTGTGGGGAGAAAGCTGTGAAATTAGTGACCTGCTAAACATACACTTACAGCATAGGCAACTCAGCTGATCCTAAGATACCAACTTTCCGCCTTTCTTCCAGCTGCCTAATTGCATTAAATATTATTATATAAAGTCCTATTGCATTTTTTTATTTGTTTTTTTTTGTGGAAGTAGTTGGCTGTAGTTGCCACATGGAAATTAAGAGCATGACTCATCAAGATTCTTGTCTAGTGTTAAGGATGGAAGAGGATATGGTCCTCAAAATGCTTTTTTTAAAGTTGAAGCTTTTTAATTGAAGTAGTTCTGAAATCCACAGCCATAAAACATATTGGCTTATGTTAAATAACATATAGATGGTGTTTGTGGGAATTCATGTCCTACTATAGATAATAGGAAGTGAACTCAGTTTGCCCACATAGCAGGCAGAGACACTGCAACTGCAGAGTAAGATTTATGTGATTAACCATTAATATTCATTGCTGTGATCTTTTATGGGAAAGTGGGCACCTCTCTATTACAATTTGAAGCAGCTAAGATTTCTTGTTGCAACCAGAGGTACAAGACTCACTGTTCTCATTACTGGTCTTGTTCACCCTTCACTTCATCATGCTAAACAGTTTTGTTGGGCTTTACTCCATAATTTTCTTCCAGCATTTTGCCTCTCTGTGACTCACCAAGGGGTGAACTGAAATGACTCTTGTGGCCACATCTGCGAAAGTATGTATTTACTTCAATTGTACAAGCATCCTAGTCAAAATAGACATAGAGCTATGAAATGACTTGCGCAAAATGGTGCAGTAGTTTGACTGCAGTAGTTAGCAGTAGTTTTATCCAAAACCACATTTTGCATATTCTTACTAAATTCAAAGATTCCGTGATTGAAGTACATTGCAGATAATGTTTGCAAGAGTAAACGAGCCTCGTCACAGAGGCAATCAATAGGGAGATGTCTGTTTGTATATGATTTTACATATCTTCAAGCTAGCTGAGACATCCAAGTACAAAATGCTGCACCATGGGACACTGTGTAGATATCTGATACTTGCCAGGGGAGCTGGGGTCTGTAAACTAATGAATGCACTACATGTAGCCATATATGTAAGTTTTTCACCTCTGACGAATATGGTAAGGATAATTTACTTCACTTAATAAGCAATTAAGTGCAGTTCAATACAGCTGACTATCGTAAGTTAAATATTCATTTTACGTAACTGTTTCAGGACATGGTGTGTGAGAGAACACAAACGAGCAGAAATTGCTCATGCAAAATGTGAGAGGGGACGACAGCTTGTGTGCGATGCCTTTCAGTGCTATGAATTTCATTTCATAGCACTTTTGCTTTTTGACAGGCATCCTATCCAGGCTGGGGCAGGTTGCAGTCAAAAAAATCTAGGTTGGTATGTAACTTTGGAGTTCAGCGTGGGGGATGTCACAGAATGCTGTGATTCGCATTGGTGTGCATCAGATTCTTGGGTCGTATGTAAATTGAGATTGCCGCAGTCAGTTTGGTTAAAGCGTTTGAGCAGTGTCAGGCAACTATTGTTGTTCAGGGCAAAGTGAAGGGGAAGTCAGTCTGAGGAGACTGACAAACAACTTCAGTCAGAGGGGCAAAACTTGTAGGGCTGCAGGACTATGTTGGCACGGCAGTGGTGACTGTGCTGAGCCTTGCACAGGTAGATGTGAGAAAAAGCAGTAGGGTGCATCCTTCCCCTTTACCCACACTTCTGTCTAACCCATATGGCACTTAGGCACAAGGCCACTAGGGAGTCTGCCACCTTTCGGCCATAGATGTTTGCCTGCAGAAAGCCACGGACTGGTATTTTTATTGCCTTACTGTCCAGCAGCCACCGTTATAGATGTGCACCCCTTGCAGGAGGGGAAATGCATTCAAATCCCCACCAAAGGGAGTTTCCCAACAGTCCCCCTGATGTTGCACTGCTCTGCACCAGCTCCAGCACAGGTGCTTACGAGTTACCCAAATGGCCGCAGCATTGTCAGAAGTGCGTATGTATAAAACCCAATCAGCGTGATCTCCCCAAAGAAATCTGATAAAAGAGAATACACAGCAATGCTGGTTTTGCTCTGCTGCCAGGTCATTTCTGTTTGCGTTGCACAAGAGCCAAGCCTCAAGATTTGGGCCCGTATTTCCTAATTTATTTCGAACAAGAAAAGATTGGAATAGAGGCCTTAGGAGGCACTGAGGCAGTGTGCCACACTGGAGAATTTGTTTTGCTTTGCAGCTACTGAGACTGCTGCTCGAGAGTTAATTCACTATGGGGTTGAAAATACACAGTCCAACTTTTTAAATATTTGTCTTATTTCAAGACAACCTAGTGCAAATGCATTTATAGATCATAAACACAGTGTAGCAACTTTATTAAGGATTAATAACCTTTATTAAGCATATATTTGTCTGCTGTATGTTGACTAGAAGCTATGAAAAATGTGATGTTACTATTGCTGCATGTTTAAATGATTGCCTGCATATGTATCCATGACAATATCTATTCATCTTCTGTTCTTTATATATATATATTTTATTATAAATATCTTTATTCTAGTGGAACATTTTAATATCAAAGTTGACACAGTGAAGTGCAAATTGGAATAGGTCAAACGAAAATCAGATATCTGTATCTTGAATTTATTCCAAGTAGTTTGGTATTGATAAGAGATATCTGATTGTTGTCTGTCTGTCAAGATGTAGCAGCCTTTTTTGTACTTTCTAGTCAAAGCAAGGGTTCCACGCTCAGCTTTCCAAGTCTGTAGTAAATACTTTACCAGGCATAAGTGGTGTATGGGAATTAGATTAATCCATGTGGTAGGGAGTTTATAAGGTTTAGTACATATATGCAATTTCAAGAAGAGAGTTCTTTTCCATAATCATTTATCTCAAGCATAGGAAGCATATGCACAATTATATAATTAACAGAATATTTGTTTGTCAGTGTTTGGTTAGAGTGCGTAATAATATCATTATTAGGCCTTCTGTGCTCCTGTATTATCAGATTGTTATCTCCCTGCTCCTTTAATTCACCGTCTCTGCTTTTTAGATTAATCACTTCGTTTTAATCCAAACATTTTCTTTTTCTTTTTTTTTTTTTTGCCCATGAAGAGAATGATTTGTGAACACCAAAGCAAAAGTTGTTTTAGAAGATTTAAATCTTTTGTTGTTCTTGTTTATTTGTTTTTGTTATTGTTATATCTGGTAATCATTTTTATAAGGTGGTGTTTTAGTCCCAAATCTTGTTCCAGATCATATTTGCTCTATTCTAATCAGCTCTGCATCTCTCAAATTATCTTCAGTGCCCTTCTCCTCCATCATGCTGAAGGCAGCATACTGCTAGCTGAAACTTATATCCTCCAGGATTTTCTTTAGTGGTTAGTCTTGCTTACTGCTTAAGTTTACTGTATCAGGCTTTTCTGAAAAGGTTGAAAAAAAATTATACAATGCTGATATTTTTCATTGTGCCTGCAAAATTTGAATTGAACTAGTTAAGACTGTTTTTCCTCCAAGCATTCAAATGCATTGGGAAATAATAATTATCTCTTTGTTTCTCTTCTTTTTTCTTTTTTTTTTTTTTTTTTTTTTTTTAAGAGGGGCTGAATCATTATCATGTTGGAAAAAGATTGGTTTCTAAACAAACAACTCACTAGACTGTCATCCCTTGATCATATGTTATGGAAGATGTCATCTACATTTTCCCTCGTTTTCTTTGTGAAACATGTTTCTTGGGTTTTAGTTTTGTTTGGATGGTTGGGTTTTTTTCCTTTTCAGCACTCTCAGTAACTATCTTAGTAACCTTTTTTCAAGACACACAACATAGGTACAACTTTTCAAGTTTCCTACATATGCCACCTCCACTTGCTCTGCTTTGAATAATAGCATTACGTAACAGTGTATTCATTTTCCAGTCTTGCATTTCTTTGCTTCCGAGATTACAATCTATTTTATGCACTGCATAATATGATACATATTTCATGCGTTTCACCCTATTACCATTTTCCTTTTCTTGCATGACCTGTATGTCATTTGTGCTTATTTTGGTAAATATCAGTGTGTTCCTTTACCAAGTCTTGATGCATTCCTCTTCTTTCATAATAAGTAATATACGTATAGTGAAAAATCTTCCTTATAGATTTAATGATTTGCGTTTTCTGTGTACAGAGGCCGTACTATTTTGTGTATTATAGAAGTGGTATTAGCCTTCCCACTCACCTACTTCTGTTGCTGCCTCATGTTTGTATTGGGATTTTTTGTTGTTGGTTGTTTTAAAGTTACTACCCTAAACATTTTGGTTATATATCTGTCTATGCAATAGTTCGTTTTCTTCGGTTGATGATGCAACTTTCCTTTTAAGCATAGTCTATTCAAACACTATGCATTTTATCAATAAAGAAGTTTAATTTTTCTCTTATCTCGTAGCTTGTACAAACTTGTTGCTTTCAAGTTTGGCTAGTCGGGTTACTTTTTTCCACGTGCATGATGGGAAAAAGTCATGTCTGTCTCGCAGTTATTTATTTTGTCAATACTTTACCACCTTTTAGCTTTCACCTTTCAGGGGTGACTTTCGGTACCGCGCTGCGGACACGACACAGGGACAGTTTTGTGACGTTTCGAATGCTGGTGGGGATGTGGCATCTCGCCGTCCCGAGCCCGGAGCGATGTATCGCGCTCACCCCACGGTGTGCTGCGGGTTCCTCTTGCTGGCCACGGCGCCCAAAGAGCTGCCAGAGCCAGCGGTGGGCTGCCGCGTGGGTGATGCCCTCCACGGCACGGGGCCGGTTTCACAAAACCTCGGCCGCCCTCCAGCAACGTGCTCGGTGCTTTTCTTTCACCTCTGTCAGTATCGACGGTGAGGGGCAGGAAAAACTTCTTTGCCCCCACGTGGCCCGCCAGCTCCCCGGNCCTCCTCCTCATCCTCCTCCTCTGCCACTTTCTCTCTCTCTCCGAGGACGCGTCGGATGATCCGGGGCCGCCGGGGAAGGGCTCCGGGCAGCAGCAGGGAGGCTGCGTCCTCCTCCCGTCTCTGGCTGGGGGGGCGGGGGGGAAGCCGGTGGCCTCGGTGTTATTTTGTATTAAAATGAGGAGGAGGAAGAAGAAGCAGCGGCAGCACCGGCAGCGGCAGCGAGCGGTAGCGGAGAGGAGGAGAGGAGGCTGTGAGCAGGGGACGGCGGCGGCAGCAGCAGGAGGAGGAGGAGTAGTGATGAGTCAACTAATAATTTAATGGGGACAGAAACAGAGAGAGGGAGAGAGAGAGGAGGGGGGGGAGCGGAGCAGAGCGAGGCAGCTCCGTCCGGGGACACACACACATACACACACATATCCATGTAACATCCAGCAACAACCACCAAACCGGCCTAAATAACAACCATAGCCAGCCAGCTAGGGGAAACGAGAATTAAAAAAAAAAAAAAAAGACAAAAAAACAAAGCCTACCATTATTATTCTTTTTCAATTGTTGTTTTTTTTGTTTGTTTTGTGGTTGTTGGTTTTTTGTTTTTTTTTTTGCTGGCTTGGTTTTTTTGTTGTTGTTGGCTTTTTGTAACCTTACTATTTTATATTTTTTACTCCTTCTTGCGAGTAACTCTTCTTGGAGTTCCCAGATTTTTTTTTTTCCTTACTTGCAGAAGCAGAACCAGTTTTTGTTGCTGGCATTTTTATTTTTTTAGTCTTTTTTTTTTTTTTTCCCTAACAGAGAGGATATGGGGGTTTTAAAAGATTGTAATTTCTCCTGGTTTTGGACTCGAAGGGAGTGAAACCTCGTCACTTTTTTGTAGTGGTGGTGGTGTGCCTTGTTGTGTGTGTTTCCTTCCTCCCCTCTGTTCTTTTTCTCCCCTCCTCTCTCGCTCCCTCTCTCCCCCCCCTCACTCGCACAACAGCCCCCGGTAAATGAGAGGAGACAGGTCCTCTCTGCCTTTTTTTTTTTTTCTTTCCCTCTCCGGACCGCGAAGGCGAGATTAAAAGTGGCATTTTAGTGCCTTTTCCTGCAATTTTCTCTACACCTTTTTTTTTCTTTTTATCTCCAATAGCGATCTTTGGGGCTGAGGTTTCCGCAGAAAGTTTGGGGGCTGTTACGGTGTATATTTTTGCAGAGGGGGAGGGGAGCGGGCTCCTTCCCTGTGTGCTGCTCCTCTGGGTGCCTATTGGAGAATAATAGTGTAAGTGACAACCTAGAAGTAGACTTTCTGCTCTTCACACTGGATAGAAAAGCTGCCTCTTTTTCCTTTGCCTTTTTTCCTTTTTCTTTTTTTCTTTTTTTTAATAACTCCCTTTCTCACTTGCTCCTGTACGCATTGGTTTTATTTTTGAAAGGATAGCTAGACTTAAGTCACCCTCCACCTCAATTTAAACCTGCTACTTTTTTTTATTATTAATTCCTCGTTTTGAGCGTTACACTTGTCTGATCAATTTGATCTCCAGCTCTGTCTTCCGTTGCTAAACCTCGAAAACTGGCTCTCTCAAAAGATATTTAATTTCTATTTTTTTTGTCCATTGCCATTTTTGCTCATGGCTACTCTGTTTCTCGCTATCTATTTTTGCCCCTCCCCGCCTAGAGGAAAATAGCAACAAGGGAAAAAAAAAAAAGAAAAAAAAGAATATTAGGGGAAGTAGTCCTCAGGTCTGCTGCCCCCCCCCACCCCCCCGCCCCCGTCCAGAAAGGGGGGGACCTAAAAAACATCAGTCTTGAACTTCTTCCTCTTCAAGAGCTCGGGCTGCAAAGGAAACCTCCTTTGTTTTTGTTATTTATATGCTGTCAAGTTTTGAAGTGGTGAGTTTCGGGTCGGTTTTGCTAATTTCACTCAGAAAACTGCAGTGTTTCTGTTTCTAGATAAGTACTTTGCTTCTTTGTCTCTTTAAAAGGTCACAGGGAAAGCTTGGCCTGGATTGTGAGAGCCATATGGAACGGATAAGTGCGGAGCCTCTCTCAAATGTGATTATGGGTTTTTATGGGGGAGGGAGGGAAGAGGAGGGGAAAGGCATGGGGAGGGGGCTGATTCAGGAGGAGAAAAAGAAATATTATAATACCGGTGGCGTTACATCGCGACAAAAGGAGATACCGCACCGACTCTCATTCAGAAATTGCGCGGTGTGCCTGTACGTGTACGCTGGCTCTGGGAAACTGCCTTGAAATTGTGCTCTTCTCTCAATGATCTGTGATGAAAACTTGTAGTTGTGAAAGATGCCTAAATGAGAAACCTGGGGAAACTCTTGGCCTGGAACCGGCGGAGACGATAGGTTTTTCCTGCAACCCTCTCCCTGGGCAGGCCATGCTGGTTGTTGCTCATCACTATTTCAAACTGAGGTTTCAGTGAACTTTAGCCTTGGGCATGGAGTTTAAATGAGTAAATTAGGTGTTTTATGTGCATGTAATTTTGCTTTGTAACATAAAGCTTTTTACAAGATGACTAAGCGGTGAAAGGATGCCGATGGGTGGGTATTCTCAGGCCAAGCGAAAATGACCCATTTGGTGTTTGGGTTGTAGTCAGTGTATTAACTAAGTGGCGATCTATCACTTTTATTCACTGTACATGATATAGTCCGATTCTGACTCATGATGACTAGATACTTTTTGTAGCAAAGAATGTCGGTGCCTTAGAGTACTTCTGAAGTTGCAAAAAGTGATGAGGAATTTCTTGTTTGAGGCTTTTTTTTTTTTTTTTTTTGTATATTCTTTTACGCTTCCTCCCCCCCTCCCTTTTGTTTTTCTTTTTTTTTTTAATCCTCTTATTCTTGAGAGAGACCAGTCTCAGAAAAGCAGCCCTGTAGTATGTGAGGGTCGTCAGAAACATCGGAAGATGTTAAGTTTGAATCTGTAATTCTTTGCTTAGGCTGCACTTAACACAGTTTAAAAAAAAAAATCTTTGAAAAGTGGCTAAAATAGGCATGTTTACTGTTAATGAGACACACGACCTAAAACAGATGAACAGTAAACCTTAGCCTGTCACCTTACAGCATGAGAAAAAATAAAGATTCTCTGAACTTCATCTTTTTGGGGGCATTCTTGAGGTTGTTTGTAAAGGTTTGAATTAATACATTAGCTGTTCCTTCACTGTTTCGGGAAAATCTGTTGTGATGTTCAAACAAGAAAAAATTAGTTTACAAAATTGTCAGAGGCATGTATACCAGTGACTTAAAAGTGCATATAAAAAATTCCAAGATATTTAGACTTTAATAGGTTTGCTATAAAATGTGCAGAAAATTTATTGAATTACTAGGCAACTGAAAGTAGCAATTATCAGATTCACACCAGTATTTCTAAATATGACTTCCTCAGTATTAGTATTTTTAATTGCTAGTGTAAATACTAGTTCATAAATTAATGTGTACTCACCTGCCCTTAGTGATTATATTATGTATATAACATAATTGTCTGTGCAGTTACTCGTAAATACCTAAAAATCACAACAGTATTGATTAATTAAATCATAACCAGAAAGATGTCTCAGCAAGGGATTTTTTTTTTTAAAATAGTTGGCAAAACAGATTCTGATGAGTGACAAAAATCCTCAAAACTTACTCTGTTATATTCTAGGCTTGAGAGAATTTTAGTGGTTTAACTGTAATTGTTATTCATGGGCAGAGGTTTCAAAAGTTCATAAAAAGGGAAGTACAGGCATGCTAATATGTACCTTTTCATAATTTGCTATTGAAGTTCTGGTTTTTTGCTTTCAAATAGCTGTGCCAGCATCACCCAGGCTTTGGGATTTTTTTATGTTTAAGGGTTTCAAAGGTACTGTAGAAATTGTGGAGGTTTTTTCCCAGTTTTGTTTGGTGACATACTACTTCTGAGTTACTTTTCTTAATTCAATAAACTACTCTATTTAACACTTAAAGCTTAACATTGGAAAAATTGCGTATTTTGAACTTTGCAAAAGTTGATAATCTCTGTATCATATTGGTTAGGAAAGTCAAAAGCAACTGTCTCCCGCCACTGCTTTCTGAAGTTAAATGTTAAATTCTTTTCAAACTTCTGTTTTTTACGGGGGTAAGGAATTTTAAATGGACAATATCCTACATTTGTAATAAATCTGTTGCTCCTTCAACTAAAGTTTTAACAATCTCTCTATTGCTGTTCACCCCTTTTTTAATCAAGTAGATCAAGAAATGTTTTGTTAGAATCTTTTTCTTTCTCTCTCTCTCCACAATAAAAACATCCGCGATTAAAAGCAAACCTTTCTGTGAGATTTGTAACAATAGCTGTGTTGGGAGCCCATACCTTGACAATCATCATCATTTCTATCAGTCTTAGTGTGTCTCAGATTTAGTAGAATATCTCTGAAGATTTTTTTTTTAAAGAGGTACTCTAGTTGGCTTGTAGAAAATAATTCCACCAGATTATGATACAATCTCTGTAAACCGAGGTATGAGGTAATTTTTGAAGAATAAGTATGTTTCTTTTTAAAAAGGCATTTCTTTCTGTTTAAAATAGTTATCTATTCTTTATGAGCTTATGATACATAATATACTCTCTGTACGTGTGCAGGCTGTGTACGTATACATATGCGCACACGTGTACAACATATATATTTTTTTTTTTGAATCATGGCAGGTGATCTTTAGAGGCGGGACTGAGTATGGATCATTTGAACGAGGCAACTCAGGGGAAAGAACATTCAGAAATGTCTAACAATGTAAGCGATCCGAAGGGTCCACCAGCCAAAATTGCGCGCTTGGAACAGAATGGGAGCCCATTAGGAAGAGGAAGACTTGGAAGTACAGGAACTAAAATGCAAGGAGTGCCTTTAAAACACTCTGGACACCTGATGAAAACTAATATTAGAAAAGGTAACACTTTTGATAATTCTGCATTAGAAATATAAGATTTATAATATTTTGGGGGGAAGCATACTTTTGCAGACTCTACTTCATTTGTATTTCAAGATTAAATCTCCATTCTAAAATACTATATATTCCCAATTCTGATATAAATCACATTTGGGAAATGTAAGCTTCATGCTTGGGTGGAGCATCTTGCTTTTCAGGGTGGAGTCTGATTTTTGTTAAGGTAAAGGCTAGCTGCTCTGGTTAAAGCAAATTCTTTCACTGAAATATAAGTAATATAGTGCATTAATTCTTTGAGTAAGTGTTGGGCTAAGAAACGCAAAAATATGTAAGAGTAAATACCAAACCCCCCAAAACAAATTCTTGCCTTTCCTCTTAATGATGGTCCTAAGGTTGGAAGGACAGAAGTATTTCCATAACAGTTGTAAGTTGGTTTAAAGGAGAGAGTGTAAATCTTTAGGTATCTCATTGGAAAAGTCATTTATGATGTCAATCTTTGCAGTTTATTTTCTTAAGTACAATTCATTATTGAACAATGAACAACTTGGGTGTCATATTTTTCAGTGGCTGGTTTGCTGTAATTAGACATTTACACAAGGAAAAGGCACATTTAGAATCATTGATGTTTGTATATGGATGGCTTTCGTTTGCATTGAAAATATTTTTAAGGGACAATAATATNAAGAATGTATGCATCTTAAGAAAGCCAGGGTAAGAGCATTAAAAATATAATTTATTACGGCTTTTCAAGCAGAGTGCATTAACATTGTACAGTGAAGCAGTAGAGCTGTATAAAAAGGACTTTCTGACGCCTGCAAACATATAAGTTCCATAAATTCCTAAATAGGAGATTTCGGCTGTCTCTGGTATTATGTGATATTTGCACAGCAAACTTTAATGCCAGGACAGTTTTAGACAAGGATTCTACAGACTTCACTGCTCCTTATGGCAGACGTGCTGTTTACACAGACTCATAAACCTTCAGCAAAAGCTCTAACACTGCCTTCAGGTTTAAATCATGCTGTATTTTTAGCAGGGAGCACTGACCAATGCTCTCCCCTTTAATACTAGAAGGTTATGAAGTTGCTGCATTTGGAGGTCTTGCCAAGTACTAACAGGAGTGATCAGCCAGCTGAGATTGTGCTCTCCTGTATAACATTTTTCACATTAGCAGAAGGACACTAGTGACAGTTTGCTAAAAGATTTAGTGGCTTGATTTGTGGTCAGATGATACCTGTGTCGCACTACAGTGATCCACCTCTGATAGTCTATGCTATGCTTCAAAATTTGGCTGGGAGATTCTTCTGTGTTGTTTAAAAGTACCCCATTTTCCAGAATGCTGCAACTTGGGAGATTGGGTACCTGGCAAAAATGGTGCTGATAGCGGCGAAGTACCTGTGCATTGTGTCTATCATAGCTTAATTTGCAGGTACTGGTAAGGGGAAAAACAAATATGCTTTAGCTTGTTGTGAGTGTATCTGCACTGTTTGTTAAAATGAAGCTTTGCTTACAGTTTATCTTCAGGAATTACTGGTGAAA
>WEIV01021706.1:201059-263779 GCA_013390005.1 Calyptomena viridis | reverse complement strand
TTTAGAGTAAAATCCTCAGAAGTCTTCAACTTTCTCATGGGTTATTTTTAATATAGTAAGGATAGCAAACAAGAAATAAAGTGCTTGGAAGTTGGCTTTTTTCTTCAGACCAGAGTTCATTATCTGGCTCACCATTCTTTAGTGTTCTTGGTGGTTCATTCACCTCCAGGAATTCAAGAGTGCATCCTCAGGGCTGTGACTTATTTGATTAACTATTGTTCTTCAAGAACACAACTTCTGAATGTTTTTGCTACACGGGAACTCTTGAATTCAACTCTTGGGATTCCTCATATGGTGAAAGGTGCTGTGCAAGTTGAGATATTCAGACCAACAATTTAAATTTGTGCTTTGTATGTTCCCTGTTTTCTGGAAGTTTGCAAAGCTTACTCAATTGTGATATGATGAAGCAACTCTTCTGAAAACAACAAATGCCACTTGCAAGCAGTCAGGCTCCAGCCATCCTTTGGGGATTTATTTTTATGTTTGTGTAAGAATGTGTAGCTTTCTGAGATACTTGTTTGCATTTAGGGTTAAAAGCCTGTTCTTGAGTTTTTTCTTTTGTTCTCGAGTTTGGCATCTGGGTAAGTATTTGCAATTGCATACTGAGCATTCTGTGTATGTTGCCAGGTAAGAAAGAGCTGAAATCAGAAGGTCGGGAACAAATCCTGAAAAAGTAGGTGTCTTGAAGGTGTATCATGTTCAAACTAATTTGTTGCTCTAATTTCTTAAGGTCTTTGAAGAGCTGTTACTTGATGCAGATTGGAGTGTGAATGCTGGAAGCTGGATGTGGCTATCCTGCAGTTCCTTCTTCCAGCAGTTTTTTCACTGCTACTGTCCAGTGGGTTTTGGTAGAAGAACTGACCCAAATGGGGATTACATCAGGTAACTCACAATCCAGAAATCACAGCAATTGATTCATGGATGTTGCTTATAATGTCAAGGAGCTTTATACTTAGTGACTTTATTTTTTTTTTTTTTAAGACGTTACTTGCCAGTACTTAGAGGTTTCCCTGCAAAATACATCTATGATCCTTGGAATGCCCCAGAGAGCATCCAGAAGGCTGCAAAATGTATTATAGGAGTTAATTATCCTAAACCAATGGTGAACCATGCAGAGGCAAGCCGTCTGAATATTGAGAGGATGAAACAAATCTACCAGCAGCTTTCACGATACAGAGGACTGGGTATGGTTATGAACTGTTGGCTTTATTTGAAAACATCTCTCACCTTCTAGTGATTAGTAATGTAGTCCCATAGCAGTGGTAATAAGGTGTAAGCTCAGGGTGGTGATCAGGGTTGCGTATCCAAATAAATGAAAATATTATATGTAATCAAGAAAGGAAAGAAAAATTTCAAGGGGAGTGCCTCTTTCTGAATATTACCCAGAATTCTTTTTTCTGTGGGTTTTGGGGAATTTTTTGGTTAAACTGGGCCTTCTCTGTGTTCTAATACTCTTGTACAGACAAGTTTTAATACCAGTGATTAGAAATTTAATAACTTCAACCATACTGTATTTGCATTTGCAAGTGTGGTTGTTCAAATAGACACCAGTGCAATCCCTGGAAGCATTCTTCCCCTTTGCTCTGTGCACTTGTACTGCTCAGGAAGGTGTGAGCAGTCAGTATGGTCAGATATTGGATATTGAATCAGGATGTGTTGCTCTGTGACGGAACATATTGAGTACATGTAACTGAGGAATATTGGAAAAGTTATCCAGGATATTATGTAGAAAAGTAAAGTTACATAAATGTGGACTAAAATTACTTGGAGAGATGCCAGAAGCAGGCAAGACAGAGAGGTGTTCTTTTTTTATAAGGTAAATCACTCAAGGTGAAGGTGGAGAATGGCTATCACAAGGAGAAAAACATGTTACACTTACTCTGGTTTTTTTGCTATCTTTCCTTATTTATTTTATTGCCTAGGTCTTCTTGCAACAGTGCCTTCTAATCCAAATGGAAATGGAAATGGTGGCCTAATGGGCTATTCACCAGGAGAAAGCATTTCTGGTTGTGGTAGTACAGCAGGTCTGTCAAAGTCTTTCAAGACGTAGAATTATTGGAACTGAACCGCACAAACTTCTATAATGCTCTTTCAAATTTATTCACTGTTTGATAGTATTTGTATATGAACATCTTTAAATTATTTTTTAATCTCAGATATGTAAGAATTTTTAACCTTTTTTTCCCTTCTGAAAATTACTTGTTAACATGTATCAAACAGTTTGGTTTCAAAAGCATTTGAATGTGATTTTCTCCTAGAAGTCTACAATGCATCCTGATATTTATAATAAGGAGTGACTTGTGAACTTCCAAGTCATAACTGTTAACTTGTAAAGTTTTCTAGTGCTGGCATTAGATTGCTTACTGGAATTTACTGCTACTGAAAAAAAAATAAGAACAGTGTTGAGATCGTATTAAACCATGATGCATCTTAATACTATGTACACCTTGGACTCTTCATTGTAAAAGGATGCATCAGAACTGAAAATCTACTGGGTTTATGTTCTCTGTAGGCTTTAGTCAAGGTTAGAAGCACATTGTGGACGAAGACTGACCTAATTGTTCTTACAGTTCCTCTTGAAGATTTAAAGTCTAGACTCCTTAAAGCTGGATGCTTGAACTTTTATTTCTTATATGTTCAAGAGATGTAGAAGACAAGAAGGGTTTAGTTTTAAAAAATTAACATTATGTGCAGTCTATTCACCTTAAAATGTATTCATATATACTGAAATACAAACATGTACTTAGGCTTTTCACATCAGAAATGTATTCCTTTTGTAGCAGGTCAAAGTGTATTCATCTGAATTTGGAAAGACAAAAGCATTAGACCCATTTGGACCCATTTTGGGATGGTTTAGGGGGGAAAAAAAGGCACAATAAAAAGTCCACCTCTTGAAGAGGGGGGAAAACCCTCCACATTTTATATTCCAAAACTGGAATTGTATCTTCTGTTATGTTTAAGTCTTTTCCCTGCCTCTCCAGGAGCTCAGCTGGGAACTGGTGATGGTCATACAGTTGTTCAGTCATGTGCCCTGGGAGACTCTCATACAGGAGCAAGTGGAATTCAGCAGCAAGGTATTATGGCAGTGTCTGCAGAGGATCTCCAAATCCTTGCAACTGTGGAAAACCAGGCAAAACATCAAAATAGCTTGGATAGATTTTGGGTGACACCTGCCGTCTATCATATGAACAGGCCTTGTTTCTGTTCTTGAAACATAAAAATTATTTCTTATAGTGAACTTGCTTGTCTTGTCACTTTTATCTCTAAAACGCTCATATAGAGCAATATTTGTGTGTTTTGAGTGGGAGGGATCACAAGTGTGACTAAACAAAAATTAATAAACATTATCCTAGGCTGCAGTAAATAACATATACTGAAAAAAAGTAGTTCACCGTGTGTATTGGATAGCAAAATTTGTATGTTATCTTTTCTTGGATTTCAGTACCATTTTTTCCATATATAATCAATTTCCACAGTTTTATGTGGATAGTCTCGTATTGTGGAAGCAAATTTTTGTTACTTTAACTACATAAAAACTTAAGCTGTGCTTTGTTATAGATCAAAGTTTCAATCAAATTTAACACAACTGTTTTTCCTTGCAGTCTTAACAGAGGTGATGTGTTTACTGATCATGAAAGACTATAATCTGTGTTTTGTTTAAGCATCCAGAACATAACCGGAACACCGCAACTGTTCAGAACAAGAAACCTTGCAACTGCTGCTGCTAATGGCACTATTTATGCAGAACACTCAGTTCCAAGGTTGCCAATGGATAGTTTACATGAATCAGAAGAAAGTTTGTGTCTTTCTTTGAAGTTACTTGATTTTTTTATTTTTCCACAACTAAGTTATGCTGAAGATTCACTAGTATTGCTAGAACAAAATAATAGAAAGGATGAGAAGACTTGGCAGAAGTAATGTTAACATTTATTACAACTTATAAGTATTTGGATATATAAATATTCTGCTTGTTGCAAATATAATGAATAAATATGCAGGCACTTAATGTTCACTCTGCATAAATAAGTGCATATATATTTAACTGCTGTAGATTGCTGTGAGGATTCTTTTTCTTTTGCCTAAGAACGCTTCTGCATTCAGGATGATTTCTGGCAGGGTTTTTCTTGATGGTGGAAAATAAATCAGTTGGCTCCTCTTTGTTGTTTTAAAGAACGTAATTGTACACTTGCTTGCAGTCCTAAACTTTACTTATTATAATCAATATCTACTGTATCTGAACAGGTTACTGTCAAGCAAGTAGTATCTTACACTATGCTCATGGAGACAGTCAGCAATCACACTTATTGCAAGCAGGTAATTTAAACAATAACGAAAAAAAACCAAAACACTTTTCCTGAATATATAAAGGTGCAATAGAGTCTTAATGTAAATACTGATTTTAAATTATCAGGAAGAACGGCCCTTGGTACTGGCATTAGTGCAGGGAAACGCCCAAATCCAGAAGAAGAGACTCAGAGCGTTGGACCAAAAGTCCAGCGACAGAGCACAAATTAAACTGGTAAGATCTGAGACACCTTAAAGTTATCAAATTCCTGTACAGATTTTGTGTCTGTGTTAACATTCGTACCACTGAAATGCAAAGGATCCTAAATTATTGCTGTAAATATTTCTGCTCCAGGTACTGTACAAACAAAAAATACAAAATCCTGGCTCTAAGGTAGTTTGTGAACTATGAAATAGGAAGTAGTTACAAAAGTAGAGCCAGAACAAAGATTATCAGACACAGATCCAGATGTTAATGGAAGGGAGGTGGATAAACTGTGGTTTTTCCAAACATTAACAGAGCTGCTTAAGTAACTTCACTTACTCTCTGCTGCATCTCAGGTTGTGCCAGTAGCACTGTTTGTGTGAATGTACGGTGACCTGAATCAGAAGACTAAGACAACTTACAAGGAAATGCTCAGGGCCTGGATTAGAGTTTTAGACATACAAGTGGACTAAGCAGAACATGTTTTAGAGAGAGACTGCCAAAAACCTGCCAAATGCTGCTTTAGTTACCATATGTAAAGATGTAGAGACAAATAAGATTTGAAGATGTCAGTATTTGTCGTTGGTCTGTAACTGAAGCAGGATACTCAGATTGCTGAAGTTTGTCAAGCTGTGGTGAAAAGGACTTGAGTTTGGAGAAGGAGTCACTGTAGATAGATACACACAAACAGGTGTGAAAATGTCTAGAGAGAAGCAGTAAATTGGAGAAGGAGTTTCGTATGTGTAAAATCGTCCCCATAGAGAAGATAACTGGATTTTGTGTTTCGGATAAAGTTACTTGGGACGAGGATAGGGAAAAGAGAAGGCCAGAGATGGTATACCCCCCTCCCCAGTGAGCTTGTTTGGAGAGGAATAAGGATGATGATCTGAAAAGAATTAAGATTAAATTAAGTTAAAGAATAATTACTTATGGGGAGAGCCAAAGAATAGAGGACTGTGAATCAAGATGGAACAGTATTTCAAGACTAGGAGTGCAGCTGCATAGGTTAAAGGTGATGGAGATGTCCTCCCATCCTTTTTTAAAAAACATGTGGAGAGTTGGTCATTATGGAGTTTGAAGAATAATTAAGAACAGCACAACAAGCGAGATAATAGCATATGGAGAGACTTTGTTGGAATTGGAAGATAGGGAGTCCTTACAGCAAGTGTAGGAGATGCATTCAGCATCTCTAGAGATAAAAAAGGAAATTCAGTCTACTTCGTTTGGATTTGACAGCAAGATCTAATTTTGGTTGTTATGTGGTATCAGCACTTTGTTACACTGTGGTGCATTATGAACAATTGTGTTGTAGTGATTGGATTCAGTGCAGAACCACAGCGTTGCTTCCACAATGCTGTCAATTGAAAAAGTGAGGTGGGACCTTAGTGATTGATCCATCTGCTGTTTTCTTACATACTGGAAGCCCTGTAAACTGTGCTTCTGTGTTCTCAAACTGATTCTGGTTCTCGGATGGCCTGAGTGGAACGTAATTCCAAGAGAGTCTGTGTTTCAGTAGCTGTCTAATCCTTAGAATGTGTAGATTCATTCAGCATCCGTGTTTTGTATTGCAGAATTCCTTAGGTGCTCGTGTCTGTGTAGAAGAAGTACCTGCAGAGCGAACATCTGGTTCCTGTCTAAGTTCTTTTTCAATTGAGAGACAGGTTGGAGGGGTTTCCAGTTTGGAAGAGAAGAGTAATTTTGCTAAGGGTGTTCAAAGCATACTGCAAAAGCATTACAGTCAATACAAAAACCAGCCAAGATCATACTCAAAAACACTGCTAGCAAAAGGACGTGCACTTCTGAATAGCACTAAAGTACAGAAGATTTGGGGGGTTTCTCTTTTTTTTTTATTTACTTTTTTTTTTTTATTTCCCCTTTTAGCCTCTAGGAAGTGAGAAATAAAAATTCTGAGCATGTGGACCAATATAAATGGGGATGGGGCACTGAGAAGGGGGGAAAAAACGTTGGTCCCTTGAATTACTTCTGCCTTCTTCAAAGACTCCCTTAAACTGCTTAAGAATTTCTTTTTTTCTTGCAGCTTTATTGGAAGAGAAGTTTTACCACTCAAAGAACTTGCGGGACAAAATTCCTGCTACTTGGTATTGGAAAAAGTGTTGTGAGAGTTCATGTTCTAAAATTACATACTTTTTCATAAATTATTTTCAATTGTTCTCAGTTGCTGTAAACAAGTCCAATTTTTGGAATGCATTATTTCTAACTGGCATTTCTATGGTTTTTAACTTTTTAATGACTCTTTCACAAAGGGCAAATTGAGTTTTGTATATAAAGTATTTGGTGAAGAATTTGCTAACTTATTGTAAATATAAATATCCATGATTAGCGATAGACCCATCAATATATTTTTGATAATCTTTCATGTATAAGATAGTAGGAAAAGCTCTAGTGCTGTTCTGTAAAACAGATGAACATAGAAAGTTTTGAAGTTTTTAAATTGTTATTATTTTTAGATTCCATACTTGAGCTCTGTATGATCAACTTCGTATTTTCACAATGTAAGTGCTTAGGACTGTGTTTAATCAAATACAGTAGAGTTGTAACCTGAATTAATCACATCTGTATATAAAACATATGCCAATTTTAGTAGAGTTGTACAATTTTCATGTATATGTCCAGTCCTTGTATTTCCCAGTTGCCTTGTTCAGTAATGACATACCTTGTTAATAAAAGCAAATTGTATATATATATATACACATTTGTCTTTTCTGTACTCTTATTGCTCCACTATTATATATTTCCAAACAAAAATGTTTCAGGAAAAAAGGAGGGAAATACACTTTTTAAATTTAATTCAGAAGTCATAAACAGTGAACAATACTATCTTTCACTTCAAGTTTCTTGACACTGAAGCAAAAATTACCCAAGTGTTTGTGGGGGTTTTTTTCCCTGCTATCATTATAATTTGCTTGATAGCCAGGAAGTCTTTCCTGCATTGCAGCTAATTTTCTGCTCTTCAAGGATGTTGACTTGAGATTTGCTGAATACTCAGTCAGTACTGCCTCAATTGTTTAGAAAAGTTGTATCTAAATGTTTTTTCAGACCATTAAAATTACTGAAGAAGCGGTATAAATCACTACATTTTGCATATAACTAGGTCGGTCACCTACTTGAGTGGGTGCACAGGTTAGAATCCTGGAACACCCTCATCTACAAGGACCACAGAGTTCAGTTCTTGGCTCGNATCCTTCACCCTCTTCATTGCCCTCCTTTGCATACTCTCCTACAGCTTTAGATCCTGCTTACATTGTTGCACCCAAAACTGCACACAGCGTTCAAGGTGAGGCCTTACCAGAGCAGAGCAGGACAATCCCCTCCCTTGACTGGCTCGTGATGCTTTGCCTGATGCCCCAAAGGTCAGGGTTGGTCTTCCTGGCTGCCAGGGTACTGCTGACTCAGATTCAACTTGCCATCAACCAGGACCGCCAGGTCCCTTTTTGTGGCACTCCTTTCCAGTATCTCATTCCACTATCTGTACATACATGTGGAGTTGCTCTATCTCAACTGCAGAATCCAGCACTTGCTCCTGTTAAACTTCATATGGTTGGTATTAATGAATTGGTGTTAATTATCAGCTAATTCTAAAGTGGGAGGAGTTAACTATCTTAGTGTCACATTGTGACTTCCAGACATGGGGCACTTCACTGTCTTGGTTCTACACTGTCTTAGGAAGTATTTTATTCTGTCATACTTAATTTTTCTGCTGACTTACATTAAAAAGAAATCATACCATCTAAATGAAATATCCCACCTAGCTTTTCTGAATGCTTAGGCTATGAAACTCTCACAGAGAAACTTCATCAAGGTAAAAACATGCTTAAATATTACCTTCCCCTCAACCAGTCCGGAAGTTCAATAGGTGAAAGAAGAAATTTCCTAAGGAGTTTATTTCTGTGGTAAGTTAATTTCCCCCTCCTTAAATGTTGAAAGGAGTATTCCTCTTTTTGGTGTAGGCAAATCCTTAGCTTAGCAAAGGAAAAGCTGTGGAGATGACGTTTCACTTGTGTGCCAGTTTGAAGGAGTTCTGGTGTCAAACTGCAGTGGAAGAAACAGTCTCTGATTGGGTTATGGTGAGAGAGGGAAGAAGCTGCCTTCAGATCAGCAATAGCTTCATAAAAGCCCTTTGCCTAGTATTCTTCACCTCCCACCTAGTACTTGCTGACCACAAAAATAAGTAAGAAAAGACAGAGGCTTTGGCTACACAGAAAAAAATAATGACAAATCATTTGCATGCAGGGGTTCCTCCCTCCACCTCCTTGTGATTTTTTTAAGGAGTTGAACATGTGCTATAAATCCAGTATGGGTAAGGGCCAGGACATTGTTTCTTACTAGACCTCTCCTCCAGAAATGGAGCTTAAAGTATTCCTCAAGAAAGCTTTGTTCCTGAGGGATTTAGCTGGCCCTTCCTTGGGCTAGTAGGAGATGAGGAGAGGAGTGTTGCAGAGGGATGGGGTTTGGAAACCAAATCCCAGGAAAATGGAAGTATGCAGGGACAACAGTAGCTGACATTTGGGATTAAAAAAAATAAAAAATAAAAAAAGCTTTCAAAAGTTCTCAAGCCTCCATAAACTGTTTCCAAAGGGACATTTTGTGGTCCGTCTTATAGCAGTGCTACCTGTTTGCAGAGGTTTTTGGAAGGAGCGGAACAAAAGGAGTTAAATTGAGGGTAAACCTGCAAAGGCCCCACAGAGTGGATCCTGGGCGAATCTGGAACGAGAATTACCTGTTAGTTAGAAATCAGAAATTAGTTTTATGTTGGGTTTAGCGACATAGTTGATCGGTTTCTGTTGAAGGTCAGTGACATTGATCTTTCTGTTTCTTAGAAATCCCGTCTGTAACTGAGGGCAGCAGGGAGCAGCAGCGAGCTTCGACACACGGTTTTACCACTTGCCCACCTGGTCAGGAAAAGGCAGTTTGCAAACGAAGCCAGATGCTGCACCTCTCCTCTGTGTGATGGTTTCAAGCCTGGCTTCCACCCGGGCAGAGCTGGCTGCAGCTGACTGCAAACACGAGGAGACTTGGATCCCTGTATTTGCAGGTAGTTTGGGCTACTTAAAATGATGCTCAAGGGGCAAAACACAAAACCCCTCAAGTTCCTGATGCGTGTTTGCGCTGGTCTTGGCTGGGGTAGAGTTGATTTTCTTCGTAGTAGCTGGTACAGAGTTGCGTGTTGGATTTGCGCTGAAAACTTCGCCGCCAGTGAGTGAAACCCCTCGGGCGGGTGGGTGTTTGTCGCTGAGCGGCGCGGACAGCGGGGCCGCGCTCGGGCTGCAGGCGGTGCTGCGAGCGCGGGGCGGAGCGCGCTGGCCTTGGGCGAGATCCTCGGGTTTGAGAGGGGGGAAAAAGCAGCTCCTCGCCATCCGAAGTGTTCTAGTAGCAGCTGGGGAAGGAAATACACGTAGAAATTATAGAATTGCTGCATAATAGCTGCCCTGTGCTTCCCAATCAGAACCAAACGTCTTCAGTTACTCTAAAAGTTGCTTTTAAATAAAGCTGCCGTGTGTGCTTGCCTGCATAGACGTATACTCTCTTTTTAAATGAGTGTACATGTATTTTGTTTATTTTGCCTAGCGATTGTTTCCAAAAGCTAGTTTTTAAGTATAGTCACGCTACTGCCCACTTGAAATGTTTACTGGGCTGTTACCGGCCCCTGGGGACCCTTGTGACCAGAGCATGGAGCTCAGACCCCTGAGATACAGGTTCTTGTCTCTACTCTATCACAGACCTGCTCTACAGATAAGTCTCTGCCCATCCTCAAGGCCTTCGTGCTCAGGCTCTTGCTGGCAGCCATACTGTTGTGTTTGTTATAATTTAAATTAAATTAGAGTAGATGAAACAGGCTAGAAAGAGAACCTCCTTTCTATTTTGTGCTCCTTATTTCCAATAGAAAAGTGTCCTTCAGGCAAGAATTCCCTTTCTTAAAGGATCAAGCAAATGAAATTCTCACACTTCAGCCATTTCCTCAACTTTCAACTTCAATGTTTTTTGCAATATTTTTACCCAGAAATTTGAAATTTCAAAGGTAGGGAAAATTCCTGGGTAGAGGGGAAATTTACATTGACCCAAAAAACACAGGGAAATCTTAAGCAGACATAGAGATATAATTTTAATGTTGCTTTCAAGGGACCTAAGCTTTGGCTTTTGAATTGTGTGCACTGAAAATGCAAAATTAATTCAATATTATTTTAAAAAAATACAAATAGATTTGATTTTGAAGTTTTTTACAAAATCCCCTACAGAATTGAAAGATGGAAGAGGCATAAAAATATAGAAAAGGTACCCATCAGGAGATTCTTTTTTCAGGATGCTGTTACTTTTCTTTCTCGCAATAGGTCTTAGTGCAAATTTCACAATCAAAACTCCTACAGAAGTGCTGCAAAATGCCAAAATGCAGCCATTGTGCAGGATCACATTCAAGGATCTGTGGTTAGTGGAAGCTTGTGCACCTAATACAAGGTAAATTATACTTTTCTCTGCTTTTCTTACCCCTGCTAATTACATAAAGCACAAGAAGATAATCCTGTTAACTATGATTATTCTGACTGGGAGTAGCCAGTAAGCACATTAATTAATAAGAACAATTTATAGACAGCGATTACAGAGAGGGAGAATTTTTTTCAGGTCTGTTTGGCTTTCTAGAGCTTCAGACCATGTGGTCATCACAAGGTCTTTAATTATCTGGACTATATTTGTTTCTCAAATGCCCTTTAGCCTGACCAAACTAGGAATATTTTTAAGCAAAGTCATCTTTACCTGATAGTGGTAGAAACAGAGCACTGCTCTGAGGAGTGGCTTGCACCAGCAAACATCAGTAATGTTGCATTCAGACATCAGGGTGACTGCTACACATCCAAGAGCAGGGGATTTCAAGGAAGCTTGGCAAGTAGATGGAAGGAAGATGATGGAAGTAGGGAGGAATTTTTGTAGAAGCCTTGGAGAAGGAAGAAGGAAAATTAAAGACAAGGAAATGCAAGGAAAGTAGCCAGCATTTTCTCCGTGTCAGATGTGTTGAGGATGAACAAGCTGTGATTTTAGGTGCTTTAGAGCCTGTGGTGCTGGGTGGTTACCAAGTGCTTTGACAAAGTTCAATAGCTACGTCATCCAGCTCTGCTGCTGGGTGGCAAGGAGAGCATTGAGGTGGATGTGCAGCAAAAGCCATTTGCAGGGCATCACACACCTTGCAGTCACTCGGAGTGACCTGGCCTGCCCTGCTGTGGTCCCAGTCATCATAGAGAGAATTAAGAACCAGTCCTTAGTTTCTTGTTGCAGCCTGGGCTTGAGCAAACAGCAGCTTGCTTGGGGACAGCTGCTTTGTGGATGCCAGACAAGACTTAGAGCCTGTAAATGGTCACGCTTTGTAAAGCACTGGTTTAATCCTCTGGTTTAAGGCCAAAAGTGTTGAGTAGACGTGTGAAAAAAAAAAGTCAGCTCAAAATTGGTAATGGCAAAATCATCTTAGTGCATGTTTGAAGGTACTATCGGAAATATTTATTACAGTTTTATAGTCCATACCATAAAATGTCACCCAAAGTAATGAAGCCTGTAGATAGAAGAAAAATTATTGAAATGTTATCTTTATGACTGTTTAGCATTTGCACTGCAAGGCATTTTGTCATATGTTTATAGCCTTAATCAAACCTGTATTTGTGGATCCAGATAAAGAATAATGCAATTTTGAAACCACAACAGAAGTGCTTGATGAGCTCTCATTTAATTCACAGTTTACAACTGCCAACAGAAAATCCTGGGCTGGTTCTCAGGCTGTGTGCACATGTTCCTTGGAATTGGTGAGCTGGTAGAATGTGCACTGGTGAAAGAAGTAACTCTCCTTTTACCCCTGTCATTTATGTGTGTGGAAAACCATGACAAAAATGAAATCATGGGAGATGGGAGCATGCCAAGACTTTCAAATTTGCGTATCTGACCTCAGGATCTAAATCAGACTTAGAAGGCTTGTAAATAATTAATGACAGTAAAATGTAGTCAGAGTCTCAGTTTTGAGCTATTTCTCATCTGACACTGATAGGCATGTAGCCTCTTTCATACAGGTGCCATGGGTGCGTAGCTCCTGCCCAAATTCACTCCAGTTCTCTCTACCTGGGCCTCAGCTGTGAGATACACTGAGCGCTCACAATCTCCTCATAAGCAAGCTAGCAATAAAAAATCACACACCTATGTGTATCTGTGAAGACTGTCCCAGATTTGTGTCTTCCTCTCTGTGATCTGAGCAGAGTCTTGAGTCTCTCCTCTGGCTGCCTCAGCAAATGCTCCAAGTTTAGACACAGTTCTCTGCATGCAGAGCCAAGCCTCAGTTTCTATCCATTTTGCATTGTTTGGGGTCCTGTTATTAGTTAGCGTGATTTATGTTCTATTATCACTCCTGCAAGAGCCAGCGTCATTGTATGGAACACATTTACAATGGAAAGAGATTCCTGTGGCTTCACCGAGGTGGTGGTGGGTTCCATTCTCCGAGTATCTTAACTATTTTTATCAGACACTCTGAAGTGGGTTTCTGTCTCTATAGCTATCATGTCATGATGCATTTTAATGTGTCAGTGCTTATGATCCAAAAGTTTATTTTGGCATCCAGTGCATCAAAAAGGAAACCTAGGTCCCTTTGCCACCCAAAGAAATCTTTCTCGTATGCAAGAACATTCATTTTCAAGACTATCACTTCTCCTGGGACAAATACGGATGAATGGGTACTTTTTTTCTCTGGTAAGTGCAGTCTGGCAATTGTGGCGTCTTCACTGGATGCTGCAGGCAGGCAGGAGTGGAATCTCTTCCTGCTGGAATCCCTGCCACACCATGTCTTATGACAAGAATGTGCTGGCAGAGTCTCCCTCCAATCTCCCTCTGTAATTTCAATCTGTATTTCTTGTGCCCGTGTACAGACAGCAGAATAAACTTGCTGTTTCTAATAAAGAAGACAGTTTTGAACTATCTCTTGAACCTTGACCTTCAGGATTCCCTCAGACGACATCCCTCTGATCTAGAGAGAGCTCTCTTATGGGTTACCACTCTTCATGTGAAAATAGGTAGGATGTCATTAGCAAATATTCATAAAGTTCTGTTCTAGGTAGTTGAAACTGCTGTTAATTGCTCATGATCTCAATCCAGACAGCTGGTTTGTTTTTCTGCACCACTCCCACAGGAGAAGTTGCATTATCCCATTGCTCAAAGCCCCAAAGGCCTGCTGGTTTGCATGGCATACTGTCTATCTACTGCATTCTCAGGAACACTTGACTGAGTAATAAAGGCAACCATGGGTTGTTTCAGACATTGAGATGGAGAAGAGACAACAGGTAAAGCTCTTTGACTTTGAAAATTTGGGAATGATTGCACTGGGAGCTATATGAGCACGAAGAGGGGAGGAAGCAGAGCTGTCTGCTGGGGCTCTGAGCAACACGGCAGACCTTGTTAGGAGGGTAGATTTATAAAGCCTCTTAAATGGTAATCTGAGGTTAGTAAGGATTCACCTTTGACTCAGTCTAACTCTCTGAAGGTCAGAATAGATATACTTCACTGCTGCAGAGCACATTTCACAAGAAAATTATGCATGAGTAGGTAGATCCCACAGGACAGCTAGCAAGCAGGAATGGCACAAGAAAGAGAATTACAGGAAAGGTGGTTAATACTTTTCCTGAGAGACATGTAAGAGAGAGTGTTAGGAGCAGCAATAAATCAATAAGGTAATCAAGGTAATTACAAGAATGTTGCAAACAACTTAAACACAGCAATGAACAAAGAGACAGACGAAAGGAAAGAAATCTGCTCTATACACATACATATGAGTGTGTGTGTGCATATGGCCTTGTACATAATAAAAGGAATAGATCAGTAAAACCAGCAGTACTCTTGAAAGGAAAAGATTGATGAGTTGGATATTGCTGTGGAACTGAATGTCTCATTAGAGACAGTGAATGAAAAATGGTCTCTGAAAATGGGGAAAAAAATTAGAAGGAACTAAAGTAAGATCCAGGCAGCAGAAAATTCAAAGCACCCACATATAAGAGAAGAAACTAGTCCAGCTGCATCTGTGGGACGCCAGCACTGGGCACTAGCCTCCTCCAGCTCCATGATCTTCCCTGCGGGAGCAGCCTCTTCCACACAGTTGAGGCTTCTCTGGATTGGGCTTCAACAAGGTGAACATGGGCCATGGCATTCAACATTCAGGGTCTAGAAACCACACAGAGCTGCTGCCTCCATTGTTTTCCCAAAGTTTCACTCCCAGACCCTTGTTTTTGTCTTAAGATCAGGCAGGATGAAGGTGGAGGCAGTGTGTGATGGACTCTTCCAAAGGGTAGTCAGTCATGCCTGGTTGACCTGATGACTTCCTTGGGATTTATATTATTTTATCTTATTTTGCAGGCAGGATGAGCCAGGAGGGCTCAGTCTCCCCCCCTTCACAATGTGGCTTTACTAGCCCTGCCTGCAAACCTGGCAGCTCTCAGCTCTCAGCCAGCTCCCGCTCCCTCAGCTGTGTCTGGGGAAACAGGGCACGACAAATGATTCAAACCGAGCTAAACCTAAGTAGTCTACAACAGGATCCAGCAATGTGGGACCTTTCGGTCATTTTGTGAGCAAAGGAATATGTATATAAGTATATATAGGTCAGACTCAAAGTCCCTGAGAGCAAGAGAAGATGCCCAGTGGTTTGAGCATTTGGCTACATGCTTCTCATAGGTGCACAAACTTCAGGGCACTGCGGTGTCTTAGGCACATACTAAATTTGGCATACATGATGTAAGTTACTTACTTTTTGTTTCTCTTGAGTCAGCTAATTTTGAGGTGCATTTAGGAGAAATTCAGCAGTTTAAACTGAAAAAAAATCAGTTCAAGAAGAAAGGCTATATCTAAAGGAAGTAGGGGAAAGAAACCCTAACAGATCAACAGTAACATTGGTAAGTTTTAATTGTAGCACATAGAAAACAATGGAATGAAAATGCTTTAGATAGAAAAGGAGTTTTTTTGGATCATATATCCTAATATCCACCCTATGCCTGTTTATATTTTATCTATTATACAGGGTGAAACGTCCTAATTTAATTTTCAAAAAATGGCTTCATGCACATGAATTGAACCATGCACTAATTTTTTTTTAAATAAAAAAACTTTTGTAGCTAGTGGTTGTATTAACTTGGGAAAGATGATGGGAGTTAGGGGAAAAGGCAAATATGTACATCTGCTATGTATGAAAATCATTGTGTTGTCCATTCCTTATTTATTGCCATCTAACACTGTCTTTAACGGCAAATGCTAATAACTGCACAACTACAGAAAATACCAAGGAGACAGAGTACACCCAGTAAGACCCTCCAGCCACACTGAAATTCCCAATAAGATCTCCATTAATTAAAATCTCTACAGATGGGTTCCTTTAATTGTAGGAAATGGAATACAATCCCTATAATTAACTCTTCACTTAAAGGCTTTTTTCCTCACTGCCTCAGCATCTGGAAAGAGCAGCAGTGATTGCTTGGCACCTCGTTGCTGGAGGCCGTGGCTGCCCCTCCAGAGCAACCCACTGCCCACCCCCAGGGCTCCACCCCAAAACCAGCCTCATCTCTTCACTCAGACTCCTCCAGAAACCCCAACATGCTGCACTAAGAGGTTTTTGTCTTCACATGGATCACACCACCAATATCCACTAGCACAATGCTCATTTCTCTTCGTCTTGGAGGGAGATGGTGTTACTTCTCTAAAGTATTTTTTGCCCTGGAGGGTGAGAAGCTCTTCTGGGCTGAAGTGCAGGGAGAGATGCCAAGATATGGAGAAAGTGTTATTGAGGGATAACCAAAGAAAGCTTGCTGTCCCCCTTGGAGCAGCAGGCAGTCCTTGAGGCAGACCTTGTCTTATGATGGGTTTGTGGAGCATCCAAGAGTGTGGTAACACCAGTCCACAAGGACTGCCAGCCAGTCCTGTGAGAATTTCTGCCTGTTTCCAGAGCTTACTCTTTCTTCCAGCAGAGCTCTGACATGTTATGTTTTCTCTCTGCTCCTGTAATTAAAAGCCTTTATCCAAATACCACATATGTCCTGGTTACTACCTTTCTCTTCTTTTATCCCACTGTCCTCTCATTACCACCCTTCTTTGCACACTCCAAGTTCTATAATTATTTCAGCCTTTCTTGTTCACGGAGTTGTTTTTCCTCCATTAGCTGATCCACTATGCAGCATTGAATCCCATCTGGTGTCCTACCTTTTCTTCTTCCATCTCTTTGAGTCAGTGTGCCAGAGCAGGGCACAAAATGGCCCACTCCCTGGGGAGCTGTAAAACTGCGGGTCTTTTTTTTCCTTTTTCTTTTCTGCTGCAGTGTGAGGCTCTGTGGAACAGTGAAGACAACTTCCCAAGAAATGTAAGGTGGTGCCAGGCAAACGGAAAATCATGTGCTCTGGCTCCAGGCTGTGCAGCATCCCTGGTCTTCTGGGGCATCTTGTGTGTGCTGCTGGTGGTAATGCAGGTGACCAAGACATTGGGTATGGACAGGCTTATCAGGAAAGAAACCCAGTAATCAAAATAATGATTGCTTAATTGCTCATAGGCTTTTGCTTTGGTCTGCAACAGCATTGTCAGAGTTTTCTATCTATGGCAGTTGTTTTTCTCCTGATCTTTAGGATTAGCTAGTTTTAGGAACCTATGTCTGCTTTCAATCAGTGTTTTTAAAAATGTTTTTGTTTTTGTTTGGCTGGTTTTTGTTTGTTTTCTTGGAAATAACTCAAGATTTGGTATCACTGGAGTCACTCCCCAAGATGAGCTGTCAGCTGCTGTGGAATGCTAGAGTCTGCTGGTTACTCTGCAGATAGTTTCAGGCATTAAAGGATTGCATATATTGCTCATTGTAGCCAAGCCAGACACAGAGATTCACTCATTCAGAGTGTGGAGCAGGATCCCTATGCTTGTGCCCACATAAGGCACTAACCTGCATCTCAGGGACCTGTGTCTGGTTCTACACATTCACATATTCAAGAGCAATTCAGTCCATGTAAGATTTTCAGAAACTATGAAGGAGGCCTCAGACTACATCCTCAAAAATTACATAGTTACTGTAAAAGTAGCTACTGTAAAAAATTCACTGCAAGTCAATTTTGAAAATGGGATATGCCTTACAAAATAAGGAAAGGTAAGTGTATTTGTGCCTTGTAAAGCCATGGAACATTATGCAGTGATGGCATAGGGGGCCCCAAGAAGCCCCATTGTCACACTCCTTGAAGGTGGTGTACCCGTCCCTTTTGCTCTTGTGTGCAGGATTTACTTTCTGCTCTGCTCTCAGCTCCTCTGAGGTGACTCCTCTTGTTTCTTCTCTCTGAAAGCCCATAGGAAAAGCAGTTCAGTCCAAACCATTTCTTCTGAATCCAATGTTCTTAAAAAAGGGAGTTCATTCATGGAGCAGAGGGGTTTGTAGAGAAATGCAAAAGAGGGTGCACATAGGGTTCAGCAGAACACTCAGGTATATGATTTACTAGAGAGAAATCTAAGTGTGTATTTAAGTGCACTACTGGGTCGCTGCTGTAACCCTTCAGTCACCAACAGACATGCAGCTAAAGAGTCTTAATTGCAGAAAATATAGGATAAACAAGACAAAAATCCCCCACTTTTGATCACTAGCACTGGGCTGGCTATGGGCTGAGTCCCACACTGCTTCCTGTGGTCTGCAGCAGTCCAAATGTTCCGTAGCTTCCTGTCCTCCACATCAAGCCATAAGTGGTGTAGAGGCACATTACCTCTCTCCAGAGGGCAAACCCTGGTGTCACTAGCAGCCCTGTTCTCTGAAGGGCTTGAACTGCTTACAGGACAGGACTTGGGTTAGACTTGCTTCTCACTGACCTAAACAGTGCTTCTGCACATGCTTAAAGTTGAGGATATGGATAGGGAGGATTTTTCTTCATTATCTGCTTTCAAGAAGACTTCAAGAAGACAAGATTCAATTTTTTTAAATGCTTCTGCTTTTACCAAGTCTATTTAATCTACAAGTGATTTTTTAGTAGAGTTTTGCTAGCTATTTCAAGAGATTGCTTCATACAAATTGCTACCTCAGTGGTTACCTTGCAAACCTTTATGGTGACCTAATTAATCTTGCTAAAATCACTTCAGTAGAAAGCATTTTCTACACAAAGGCAAGGTACCCACTGTCATCCAATGAATTTTAAATGTTTTTTTGTTTTGCTTCAACAGTCTTTGTTGTTGAGCCATCAGATAACATGATTGGAATACAAACTTTTCTCTCCACTGCATGTATAAGAGTATAAAACTAAACCACTGTAAAAAGTGATTCAATTGTACACTCAGCTTGTAAGAGGCTGTCTGGTAGCTGCTGCTTTTCTACTGCTTACTGAGTGAAAAGCAATTCTGCTTAGTTCTTCCTGCAGAAAGCATCCTGCTGTCATTTCACACCACAGGCTTGTTCCCATGCCTCCAGAGTCAATAGGGGTTTCACCACTGATTTAATTTTTTTTAACTCTTTAATTTGTGTGGTAGGTTATGGGCAGTGAAGTGATATAGAATCTGATCCTGTCTATACTAAAGCCAATGTACAATGCTAGTGTCACTGCATTAACTCATTAGTTGTACCTGTATTTGCAGGGTGGTGAAGAGCATGAAACACACCTGTCATACTTACCCTGGCATAAGCATAGACACAAATTCTAGCCTGAAATCCTTAGCCATAATCATGTGGGAAATCACTAGACACTGACTTACCAACTCCATGAAACCAAAGCATGGCTTGGCAGTTCTCATGTTATCAGTCATTCTAGGAGCGACCTGTGCACTCCCAGGCATCTCCACCCAGAATTGTTTCTTAGGCATAAAACAGCAGGCTAAAATCATCCAACATAAAAGAAAACATGGTGTGTCAAAACATGACCATCTCTGGACATTTAATTTATCAGGTTTTGGGGTGGATACCTGCCCTTTCCACTGATCTCAGGGGAGTGGAAATTATTGCTTTTTTCTCCCAGCTTTGTCCCAGACAGTGCTGTAGCCAAAAGTAAGGATAAGTGATCTGAATGTATTCACTTCTCATTTGAGCAATGTCAACTTTAACTGCTTTTTGTATACCAAACTAATTTCATCTATTTAAATCTGCCTTCTCTTTTGCTTTCTACCATTGATGTGTTGCAGTAGACATGAGCCTGACATAGAAATGCAAGAAAGAAAAGCCTGAAAGGGGCTGGTGCTTCTGACTGGTTTGCTTTGTTGACATCATTCTTCCTCTTGCCTTGCCCTCCCCTGACAATATCCAATGCCTCTCATATGAGATTTGTTCCTTTTTTTATTCTTGATAGGGAGAATTGTGTGCAATGGCTTTTTTTTAGGAGACCATTTTTATAAATGTTCATATACACTAAATGAGCCATTCTCAAGCACAGGCCATTTGGTCTGAAAGAGGAGTTTGAGTTTGGAAGGAAGCAGTGGGACAATAATTGGAGAACAGCAGTACTTGCCACCAGCTAAATGTTGTTGGAAAGATAAAATGATTTTATGGAAATAAATCCACTCTACTTACTTTTCTTCAAGACTTCTGGGGTCACATCTGACCCATTAATATTCTTTGAATTTGTGGACTTCCAGTAGAAATATTGATGCACCAGGAAGGCACAGACTGACAGTCAGTGACTCATCAGTGTTGTTTTATAGATTGCCTCTGCCTCTTAGCTCTTCTAATTAAATACTCATTGCTTGGAAATGCCCTCCCAGTGCATCCTTGCTGGTTAATTATAATCCCCTCACCTTGACTCTGAAATGTCTCCCACAGATCAAATGCAGCAGACTGTTACTCCTTACCTGGCAAAATCTTTCACCAGCTCCTTGGGCTTGTGGAGGGTGACATTGTGCCTCTGAGGTTCTGCCCATGAGCTCGTGCTCAGACTCTCCTGGGTTTGCTGTCAGCTGCAGGGAAGCCATGGCAGCTTCTGCTTGGAGAAGATGCTCCGTCTTCATCAGTACTCAGACTCTCAACCTGCAAACTCAGTGAAAGCAGTTGAAATTTTATGAGGATTAATCTCCTGTTGGTGTGAACTGGAGCAATGGCAATTAATTAAACCCCAGATAAACAAGTCCAAACCACAAACAAAAAATAATCCACGTCTTCAGCCCCAGTGATAACTTTGCATGTGAGCCTAGGTCAAATGTAAGCAAAGTCCACAGAGATTAGATCTACAACTTTCCTCTGATCAAGACAAGCAGATATTGAAACAAGTTTAGTCTGATGTGATCTGTCTTTCCTAAAATCACATTGCACTTTTACTTCCTTTGGTTTCTGCATTTTGATTATTTCCTCCAGTATCTGTGTGAAAAGGTTGTACATGATAGAGCTCAGACTAATGAACTGTACTTTCAAGCTATTTCTTTCCACAGCTCGAAATCTGCCCCCAAAATCTTAAAAACTCTTTCAGTCATTTTAACGCCTGCACAATTTCCACTACTTCTTGTATGTTAACAACATTACAATACTTATGGAAGATATGCATAACCTTGAACTGTCAGTATACACAGGTTTTCTGGCTGTTCAACATCAAATTAAGTTTTCAAGAAATCACCATGATGCAGTTTAAGACTTTCTCTATTACCATGCTTGCATTTGTACATGTTGTGAAATAACCTCTGCTCAGTATTGCCATTTTATCAATGGTTAACAAACATAGGCAAAAATTTTAATCTATTTCATTTACTTGAGTCTCTCAGATCAGTAGTGTCACTTTTTTAACTTTCCTATGCAAAAATGTCATCAATTATTAATCAAAGCAGACTAGATTTCATTGAAGATCTGACTTCCTGTAGCACAATACTGTATATTTAAATGTTAAAGGTGCATTCTTTCTTAAAATGCTGCATGCCAGAGTAGCCTTTAATTGCAATATGAAATGGATCCCCTGGTAAAGCCTAGATGAGTGTAAGCATGAAATGTGAGCTGCAATGCTTTGGCATGCAAAGAGCTTTAGCATAAGTACTGAAAATGAACAGCAGGCTACACAAATATCCTGTGGGACTTCAGCAGAAATCCTGAAGGGTTGCTCTGCTCCTCTGGGGGGCATGGCGAAGAAATTCACCCCTGTGCAAAGGACAAATAGGCTCCAAATCCAGATCATTTTTTGGAAGAAGAATTGAGGAGATGACAAAAGCTGAATTTCAAGGCTGAGTGTTTCTCTCCTGCAGACGTCTCTGGTGACCCTCACCCTGGCTACCAAAGAGGTCCTGGGAATCATCAGCCTGCCAGGGCTATGCCAGGACTGGGGCTATTGAGGGAAACAGGGATGTTTGCCAGACTGGGACTCAGACCTTGCATCAACTTTCAGCAAGCAGCTTCCAGTATTTATTTTAAAGGTCTGTTGGCTCAGTTTAAGCCATGCCTGTCATGATCATTATATTCAAATGCAAGCTAAAACAACTTAAAGACACATTTAGAAGGACCATGAACCCTGTCAGAATTGATAACCAAGGACTTGCTTGCTTTATTATTTTCACATGCTCAATTTATTGAATATGGACAGAGAATGAATTGAAAACAAAATGTTGTATTTGTGAGACATTTAAATTATGTATTAGTAGCCTGAGACACTGTGGTTAGCCATTAAATAAATAATCGTAAACAGACCAATTCAGAATGATCTATTTCTATATTTACATTTGTGGCCTAAGAGAGGAAATGGATGTTTTTCACAGAGGAAAAAAAAAAAATCCATCCATCATGGGGCATTCCAGCTAAGGCATCCAGTACTACTAAAAATGGTATTTTAAATCATAGTAGCAAATGGGTTTCCAGCATCTCCTAGAAGTAGAAGTCATCCAAGTCTCTTGGTGTTACCTTTTTGGCTTTTGTACGATGCATGTATTCATTTTGAGAGAACTGTAGGAACAGTTTGTTGTCTGGGCCTTTTTTTTTTAAGAAAATTGTTTTCCGTTAATTAAATTGGAATTCATCCCATTGAAACTCACCTGCTACCAAGCTCAGCAGGCAGGAAAAGGCAGTCCTGCTGGTCTTGGAAACAGTAGCAACTCTCCAATTAATTGCAGCTGGACTAGAAAAAATGGCACTTCTCACAACGACCTCATCGTTTCAATGTGTGCAGTCAAGCATTTGTGCATTTATTTTTATAGCTGCAGCTCCTCCTGGAGCCATGACAGTCTTGGTGCAGTTCAGTTGTCGTTTTCAGAAAAAGAAAAGAGAAGAAAAGCTTCTACCTTTTAATTGCAGATGAAATTGGAAAGGGGAACCCTTAGGACTCAGGAATGAGAAAGTTAGTAAAGACATCTCAGGCTGGCATAGTAGAATCATCTTATAAATGCTTTTTTGAGTCCTTGCCTCGTCAGCTTGAGAGACTAGAGGTTGGTTATATTGCAGCAGAATCAGGCCTTGTTATAAGGTCAGGTCTGCAGGTGACTTTCACAGCTGATGAGAAGTTAAATGCACACCTGAAATGTATCATCCTCAAGCACGTGACTGATATGAGACCTAACTTTCTTGGAGTATCCTATCCAAGGTCTGTTTGGGCAAAACATTGTGTCTGTCAGAACATCTTAATGTAAGTAAAACATAAGTTTTACTAAGTTAGCAGAGTTGATGTAATTTTTGGAATCCTGCTCTGCTTTTTGGTAATTGTATCATTTATCTAATTTACATCTCAGTTTGCTTGAGAGAAGTAAAACTGAAGTTGCTTTGGTTGTTATTCAGAATTTCCAGTAAATTTAAAATTTCCGTCTGCATCCCTGAGCACACTGCTGTAACAACAGCAACAAGTGCTCTAAGGGGAGTCCTTGTCCTGGGGGTTTACTTTTCTAAAGGAATATACACATAGAAGGAACATCTTTATTGTTTACAGAAAAGAATCTCAACCTGCTAGCTTCCCTCCAATTTCATGTGCTGACCTCACTGGCTTACATCAGCTGAAATCTGAACCCTCATGGGAAACCTGAGAAGCTGTATCTAAGCATAAGGAATAGGTCCTCCTATATTAATACCTTGCAAATAGAGGAACAAGCTGTTCTTTGGAAGGAAGAAAAACTGCACAGCTCTGAATGTGAATGATGGATCTGTTACACTTGCACAATTTCACTGAGGATTCTCCTGGCAAGAAAAAATGCTCTGGGAAAGCATCCCTAAAAAATTCAACACTGCCAATAGTGTCAGCCATGCAAACACCACCCCTGTGTATGTCACCGTATGTAAATCCTGCATAAATGTTTAACTGAATATTTCTGCTATTTCCCTCTCGCCCTGAGAACTGTTTGCATTATCAAACAAAGTCTGTTGCTTATGTACACAGTCACCCACTCTGTCTTGCTCCATCATTTAGCTTTTAGTCTGGAGAATTACTCTCTTTGGTGCTGCAAGGCTGCTGTAGTAGCTCCACCAAGGGATCCAGCCTCACAAAAGAGGAGTGTACCAGTGGGGTTAGTCGATAAAAGCTGGGTCAGTGCACTTTAATTGATACCTAAAGTTCTTTTAATCAAAAGCAAAAGGCACTGCCATGGTATCTCTGTGATTGGAAGAGACACAGACAAGGACAGAAAGCTGGTGTCTCACTCTCTCTGAAAGTTAACGCAGGTAGAACAAGAATTTACAGAATTAGAAAGAAATTGCAATCTTTTCACAGGAGAAGAAAAAAATACTGTAATTAGGCACTTGGCATCCATGTAGTCCTGGTGAGCAGAGAAGTCCACAGTGACTCATGCAGGTGGGTACTGTGTTTGTTCCTGGGGCAAAGCCATGGCATTGAGGTGGGAGGTTTCTTCAAGGCTTGGGAGATTTCAGAGTAGAAAAAGGGGAGAAAAAGGATATTTTGTGATGCCACTGTTGTTGCTGTGTCCCCTGGAGCCCTGCCCGTGGAACTGAAGAAACTGTGAGACACTGATTGAATCTTCAACAATTTTCTCCCCTCAGGCTCATGAGTACTGTTGTTAAAATAGACTCTTTCCAGCCATCCTCCTCATTGCTCCTAAAACCACAACAGTAGAAGTATAGGATTTGCCTTCCTCTGCTTTTAAGTTACTAGGAAAGTTTGTCTGTTCCCTTGATACACTGTCCAGTCTTTTGTTGCCTATAAATTATTTTCCTTGACACCAAAAGGGAACACTTCACCGGGGCTGCGGTGTGCACCAAGTATGTTGTGCTCAGATGTTACAGTGATGGGCCATATTTTAAGACCCAGTGGATAGAAGGAGCAGACCATATAAATATATAAGAAAACCTGCAGAGTAAATCTATTCTTCCTTGCTGAGTTAGGGCCATTTGCAGGGGAGTGCTTCCTTACTGGGGGATGTTGTACTTCATGCTGAAGGACATGAGATGTGGAGGATGAGGGTTGGTGTTCACCAGATTTTGCTAAGAAAGACTCACCTTGGTTTGGTTGCCAATGAGTGGATGATGAACCTTCTGCAGAGACTTTCATGCAACCACCAACAGGCAAGCTGTGAAGAGGAAAAAGCAATAATTTGAGGATGGTGCCTGACATGGATAGGAATCTGCACAGCCTTTGGTCCTGCCTTCCTCCAGTTTGGTTTTGGGGGATGAGGCATGTGATGGAAACCAGCCCAATGGCAGCTCAGGCTATGGCAAGAGCTGTCTCATGCCTAAGTAAGAAAACCCATAAAGGCAAAGGTCTATGTGGGCACAAGCATAACTATTTTTACATGACAGGGGCCCTGTGGGGTAGCCAGCTGCTGGGGGGTCAGCAAAGTGATCGTGTGTGCTTGGCAGTGGGAAGCCAGTTCTCTTGGAGCTGGGCAGTTTTACCACTGACTTCAGCAGAGCTGGGATTTTGGTGCTGGCGGTGCTGCACAAAGGAGCACTCTCCCAGCCTACACAAGCTCAGCTTCTCTGAGAGATGGGTGTCCTGCCCTGGTCTGGAGTAAAAATTTGGGGACTGGAGATAGAAGACAAAGAACAGAGCTATGGTGAAACACAGCTCTGTTCTTCCATCTTTACACAAACAAAAGTCCCATTGAAAGCAGGAAGACATTGAGTCCTCTGATTGAAATATATATATATAAATACATGTAAAAACTTGATGTATTACTGTTTCAGCTCTACTTTTTCCCTTGATTTTAATTTTCACTGTAGAGTTCAAATACAGAATGTTCCTTCACAGCTTATTTTCAAAGCCTTTTTTTGACTTTCATATTTAAACTTATTTAAGGCCCTTAGATTTTTCTCGCAGCTGTGGAAGGCAAAGGCAGAGAGAGAAAGAGATATATAGAAAAGTCTCTGTAAAAGACTCCTTTACAATATTGAAACCTTTAAAGAACATCCTTGAAATATAGAAATAACCCATAATAAATAATACTTTGGGATTTTTTAAAGGCAGTTATCTTTTTGAGTGAAGCTTTTTCCTATTTTAAGAGTATGAAATAATCAAAGAGTGTGCATGCATAATTATGCTTTTTCTCTACACCTGCGAGTATTGTGGGTTTGTTTTTTTTCTCACTTCTGCTCCCATTTTCTATCTTATATTACCAATAGGGCCCTGCTTTTCAAGCCGGTACCCTTGGAAAGGAGAAATGCCTGAGCTTGTGCCAGAATCATTGTCCTTGTTCTTTGGCAAAACCAGGTTTCTGACATGTGCCATGGACAGCACATGCCCTGCCTGGGCAGGTGACTATCTCAGGGATTTCATCCAGCAAGTGTGGGTGTTGCTCTCTGGGGTTTTCTTTCCTTCCTTCTCTGTAGCTGATGTGACTGCTTCAAATTTTCATCTGGGGAGAAAACAGCCAAGTTTGCGCATTCAAGCAGATTTGTGCAGAAACAAGCAGCGTGCCTCTCTCGGACATCTGAGCATCACCGGGCAACTGAAGCTCTCATTAACAGGCTGCATTCCTGGTCTCACACCTTTGCAAGTCTGTAGCCCAAGGTGCCTGGACCAGCTTCTCGAGCACAGCTGGCAGAGGCAGCTTGCAGGTGCAGCAGGTTATTGCAGCTGTATTTGGGCTCTAAATCCTGAGAGCCCTTTGAAGACTGTGAGGTCAGGGGGTCATGATGACTAGCTATCTCTGGCAACCTGGAGTTCATCTCCCCTCTGTAATCTGTATTGCTGTAAGGTGCTGATTCACCAAAACTCTTTGCAGACATCTGTCTGTTTCAGTAACCATTTGCTTGAGTGGCCAGTGGTGAGAGCACTCAGTCCTGACCTGTATTGTGCCGACCATGATTTCACCTTCCAAATCCCACATGCAGGTAAGGCTTCTGCTTGTTCTCCTGAATGCCTCAGGAATTTTGAATGTGCCTGACTTCATCCTATGCAGGTATTGGAAACGTCTGAAACTACACATTTCTTTTTTCCCTCTCAGATAGCGAAGTTTTATTTCTTTATTTACCAAAGAAATAGAGAATTTTTATATTGCAAAACTTGATTAATTGTATCACATTTCTCCTGTACTGTTCTTCCTCCTCCAAAAGCCTCTTTCTCTGTAGCTCTTCAGAGAACTCACTACATCAATGTCACTGTCTGTACTAGATTTGGAAGCTCAATGGCTAGAGAAGAAGGCAGGGAAGGAGGCCACATTCCCCCAGGACAGACACAAAGTAGGCTGGTGCTGGGGCCACCCATCTTTACAGGGTAGACTCCCTCCTGAAATGCTTTTCAGATGCTGGAAGCTTTGTGCTCTAGCAGAAACAGTTGGGTTTGGTTTTTCAAGAATACAGAAAGCTATTAACAACCCTGGGGGATTTCTCTGAAATATTGAGGTGCAGGGGTATCAGTCAGACAAATCTAGGGAGTGTGGAGGTCATCCTGGATGGTCACCTCCAAGGCCAGTTTTTCATAGACCATTCTCATCCTGGATAACAGGGAGATTTTCTTCCTGTGGAGGAAGCTCCTCTGACTGAAGCTGAGGAGGACAGCTTTCCACTTACAAAGCTTGGAGCATTACAAGGAGCTACTTGGCACCTCCTGCCAGCATCTGTGTAGCGTCCAGGTCATAGACAGGTGGCTTTTTTGGGTGTCTCTCCTGAAGCCTGGGGGCATAACCAGGGATGCTGTGTTTGTTAAGCACCTTGATAATAGATGTGGGGAGAGTGACCAGTTAATTTCTTCCTCCTTTATTTTCTCTGGATGGAGCATTTATTTGTGCAGTGTAATTAGTGGGAGAGCACACCCAGTTAAGTCGGGAGACTCAAAAATGGACTATGAGACTCACAGAAAGCATAAGAGGGAAGGGCATCCTGACTGGGAATAGCACTCCGAACAAGATCCCCACCACAGCTCTGCTTGCAGCTTGCCCACAGTCTTCGTTCTCTCCCAGAAACACTGTTGCAGTAGCAGTGTAACCCACTGCATGAGGAGAAAAAATAGGAGAGGAAGGGTATGGGCACCTTGGAGGAGTAGAGGAATTTGCCCCTCACTCATGGAATGGACACCTTTTCCAATCCCCAGCATCAGGGCAGTGACCCTTAGCTATTTGTCACTACTATCAAATTTTGAGCCCACTGGCCAAATCTATCACAGTTTGAGAGAAATTCAGGAGTTTGTCTCAAAGTTAATTGTTTATTCTCAGCAGATTTATAAAGATGCTCAATAAATTAAGGAGTTTGGCCCAGCCAGGGGTCCACCTGATGCTGATCCAGCATCTTGCCCATCCACATGGCAGTGGAAGCACAGGGTAGGAGCTGGTTATTGCTGGGATTGTGATGATTAGTGGGGAACAGAAAATGCAAGTCTGTAGAAACACAGGCTCTATTAATTTCAGTGCTTTTTAAATGAGGGGAAGAGCAATCATTAGTAGAATGCTTGTGATTATTAGGAGAAATCCAGTAGAGCCATGAAATTAATATTCTTAATTATGTTAAGTCTCTGGATGTTCTTATTCAGAAGTCACTTTTTTTTTCTTTCAGATCTTTTACTAGATTGCTAAAAAATAATTAGAGGAGACCAGCTAGAGCTCAGGGTGACCAACCATGTGAATAGGACTGTACGTGATCAGGAGCTCATCAGGTAAAAGCTGAAGTAGGAGGAAAATCTCAGGTCTAAAGAAAGTGTTTTCAGAGCCCAGGAAGGGAAGAGAATCTGAATCTTCTGCCTGTATATGAAATACACCTCTCCAGCTGGATCTTTCAGGCAGATTACCCGAAGGGGCTGTTGTAACTTTATTTCTTAAGTGTATCAGAGAGACTTTTCTAAGATAGCACTTGCATTTCCATTCCCTTTTGTAACAGTTGCAGATTCTCAGCGTTGCTTGTTATGAAGTCTTGTTCTCAAGTACCTTTTAAAAAGAGCCGTAGAGCCACACTTATCCCAATTTCTATGGGGACTTGATAGATTTTCTGCATGTTATACGACTCTCAGTATCTCATGAACAACTCAAGTATTTTCTATTTAAAAATGGCACGAGCCCACTTCCTAAATCAGAGATTGAAACATGACATTGAAGTAGTCAATAAGACTCCTTTTTTTTTTTTTTTGTTAAAAGAAATAAACCTGTCCTGCTCCTGCAAATGCAGGCCATTCATCTCTGCCTAGACTGTAGGCTGCAGGACAAGACATGGGACCCATATGTCTGTTTGAGATGGGTATTAGGGTCTTTTTCCGCATCACTTTAAGTTGGGATCACTCATAATCTTTTGTGTAACAGCATATGGGGGCTCCATTTGAAACTGGGCTTCCTTGGAAGCACTATCGCACAGCCTCTTATTAAAGGCACTCTCTGCCTTGAAGATCTTCTCCCATAGATACATGAGGTGAAGGACAGTGGGGGTAGGGGAGGGCCCATCACACAGCTGGTGAGCCCAGGTAGCAGAGGCAGGGACAACAGCAGGGATTTCCTGAGTCCCAGCCTGATATCTCTGCTAGCGCTGCTCTCTGGCAGAGCCCCCACCTCACTGTGGTTCAGCTGGTGGTGGCAGACACAGGAGCTTTTGCTTGGCTCAACATTGGGAGAAGGTTGCTCTTTCTGTAGAGCTTTGGTGCTCAGGCAGAAGGGGCTGACTTGCTAATTGGAGAGCATTGCTTTTACTGAGGGACATGCCTCCGGAGCTGCTCAGCTGATGGTGCTTGCTTCCCTCAGCTAATCTAAAGCAACATAAAACACTGTGCCAAACTGCCAAAACACTGCACATCTGCCAAGCTTTATAATTAGAAGTAATCGGGCACTGGAGCGGTTCTGCTACTTGCAACACAGCATTCTGCAGAAGGCACTGGTGTCCATCCAGGCCAGCTGCCCATTTGAGGCACTGCTTTGTGCCAGTACAGCTGAAGTTAACCCTTGAGTGTAAAGTTGTCCAGGCAGTGATGTTGCTCTATGGCTGCACAGGCTGGGCAAGCAGGCAGTAAATCCAGTGAGTTGTGTAGGTGCTGTCCATGCTGCACTGGATTTGATTATCTTACCATAATGTCTTTTTGGCCCATTTTGGTGGGTGAAAGTAATGGATGTAGGAAGCATCGCAGTCAATCCCAAAGGATTGAAAGCAACAGCCCATGAAATCCAGAGCAAACCCGTCCTGTTGTCAAAAGTTGTTTTGATATGAGACTTTGGAGGTTCTTGTTCCATATGCAGCAAGCCTATGTCTCATTTTGTGTCTTGTTTGCTGGATGAGCACATGCTGGCCTCATTACTCGGCACCGTTGTGACTGCTGGCAAATCTCATTGACTTTGATAAATTGCATATTGAAATACTTCTGAATACTGAAGTGCATTCTTCCATGCACTTTCACAGTAAAAAGTGCGATTTTCAATTCTTGGGCAAGTTTCTATATCTTCACAGGAAGAAAAAAATCAGGGAGCTGATTGCCGACAACTCCTGAAACAAATCGGGAGTCTTCCTTCTGTTAAAAGTGTAGAAAATTCCCAAAGTAAAATGGCTGTAAGACAGAATTCAGTTGTAGTCCCTTGGGGCTTACTTGGCAAGTGATGTGCTACAGAAATCCCCCTGAGCCATCTATTGCTTCTTGGAATAGGAAGGGAGATTTAAATGGAACTCATGCAAATGCTTCATTTGCACTTTCAGTTTCAAGCTGGTGCTCATTGTGATGCCATCTCAACCTCCTTACTGATTTGTCTCCTCTTTCCTTCATGCCCTTATCTCTGAGATTGTTTGGGTAATTAGCTATTTGTTGTCACCTTTGGTCCTTTTTCCTAAAATTGAGATGTTAGATACTTGTAAGTACTCATGCATTTGCTCTTTCTCATATTTTCCTTGCTCTAAAGGCATTTCTTAGGTCTGTTTCAGACTCATTTGCTTTGTAATACAGCTAATAAGCAGTATGATATTTATCCAAACTACTGTAAGTCATCATTATTATTTTTTTCCACTCCTACTGTAATTTTTGAGCTAATAGTCATGATGCTATAGTTACAATTGAGTTTTAGTTTATATATACTGTTTTTGTGAAAAATGCAATTTGTCCTCTGTAAACTTTGCAACATTTACTCACTGAGTAGAAACACCACTTCTTTGGGAGAATTTTCAAACATGTATTTAATTAGCTTGAAGTTAAAATTAGTTATAGGTTTTGCCCTTTAACAAAGTTCTTGTGTCAAATCTTTTGCTATGAGTGCTCTCAGTGTCTGAGTAGCACAGATAACTCCTACTCTCCATATAATAAAAATGAAACCTTGGGCCCAAGTAACACTGAAAAATATGAGGTTGTAAATAACCTAATTATTGAAAATTGCATTTAATTACTATAATTACAGCTGGTCAAAAATGGTCAAGTCAGCAGCTTAGATAAGTCTTAAGCGAGGCCTTTTGAGACATCAATACTAAAGTCACCTTCCACCACCCCTTCTGTACATCTTCCTGGTATGATGTGACTCAAACAACTGTAATGAGGAAAATATACAGGTGAGCAGGGAACCACAGTCCTAGGACTTCATGGCAGGTTATGTGAGGCAGCCCTGTTGCTCTGGGAATCTTTGTGGCTGCATGCTGGCATACAGGCTTGCCTTGTATTGGTAACCCATGGCCAAGGATGCCGCAGCAGTGGCTGAGACAAGGGTGTTCCAAAGCCGTGAATGGAGAGCTTGTAAGGCAGCTGTCACATCATGCACAGACAGGGCCAGGGATAGGTGGTTGGGAACCCAGCCAGGCTGGCAGAGGCACTTCTGCTTCAGGTTGGTAGCTTGTAGCTGGCATTGTGTTGGGCTTCTCTTGATGACCATCCCTGAAGGTGAATTCCTGGACTGTGAAAGATTTGAGCTCTGTTTTCTCCTCTATCTCTGAGCAGCTGAATCCCCATCTCCCAATTCCAAGATGAAACTCTGCCTTACCCTGCTGAAAGCTAGTCTTCCAGCCAAACTTGTCTTGCTTTACAGAAATATTGTTGTATTCCCTGTGACCCACAGAAAAAAAAAAAAAAAGAGGTTTCTGGTCTGAGGATTAAAATATTCTTCCATTCAAGGCAAAGAGGAGTGCAGTTGTTGTTCTCAGTCCCTGTTTCTGCAGATAGTTACTTACTTCATGTCAAGTATTTACAGAAACAAGGGCTGGAGTCCCATTTCTTCACTCTCACTGGCCTTCAGAATGTGAAGGTTTTCCATGCTGAGGCATGCAACTTTAAGAGATGATGGGAGAGCTCAGCCTCCTGGAAAGCCGTGTGCCGAGCTCCCAGGGGCTGGGGGTGGTATTGAGACCACCCCCATCCAGCAAGGGTGCCCTCTGAAGGACAGCAGTGTCAGGTGAAAAAGGAAAGGCATTGCAGCACCTGCATTGGAGTCCACATGGCCTTCCCTTGATGCCTGGGGGCTGCCAGAGACAAATGTGCAAACTGTTGCTCTAAGGTGATTGGTATGAAACATAGAGTTTGTAAGACAAATCAATGTTCTCTTTTAAAAGAGTGAATTGGAGTTGTTGGGGAAAAAGCAAGGCTTGCCAGAGACTGATGTTGACTGATAAAACCATCACAAGATAGACGAGGTACAATTTGGAGAGCCCATGTGATGCCTAGGCAAGAGATCACATTGTCGAGGGCCAAAAATGTTGGCTCTGTGCCAATGGATCACTTGCTGTGTCACTGAGCCACTTTGGTTTGCATTGTGTGCCTGTGGTCATTGTAGCCATCAAGTGAGCTACCTGATAGTTGAGATATTGTTTTATGTGATGAAGGATGCACATCTCAATGGTCCTTATGTAGGTCATCATCTGATCCAACCATAGGTCTCCCTGTGCAAACTGACCCATAAATTCCAGAGCTGTAGATGCTGCATGCTAAGATCTATTATTAAGAAATGTCCCAATCCTGCCGGGTAAGAATGTATCCAGCATGGCTGTGCACAAAGATGGCATGATTTTGGGAGCAGGGATGCTGGCCTTGCTGTGGCCAGGGAGGGAGAGAATCTCTGCTGTAAGCAGTACTAGAAACACAGTGCAGTGCCCTTCTCTTCCCTGCCTTGACTTTAGTGGCTGTGTGAACTCATTCAAATTGTTTTCCCAGTTAAGCAGAACTCTAAGAATTAATATTAATAATAATCTAGAAGGATTGTAATTAATTCTCCTGCTCTTTCTGGAAGTTAGGAGTCTTGTTAGCCATGTTTACCTCAAAGCGTTCAGGTTTCTTTTTTGCTCCTCAGTAAAAGTGAACAGACAACCATGTCTCTGTTCTGGTGTGACAACACAATGAGAAAATCGTATCTTTAAATACCAACTTAATCTAATCTGGGACAAAAACAATAAAAGGCTTTAATCATAATTGCATGGTGCCTGCAGGCTGTCACCAGAGGGCAGAGACAAGGTTGTTCATTGCCATGTGTGGATAGTTTAGAAATTAAATCCCCTTTTCACAAAGGCAATAAATTCTCTTCTCACTTGTGTCCTTTCCAAATATTTTAGCTCTGTAACCAGATAGCTCATTTCATCAGCATCTGTCAGAGACTTTCTCTTGCTTCTGTCAAGCTGTGTACAAAGGGGCAAGGAGAAATGTCTTTATAAAACTACACACGCTTGACTTTGTAACATCACAGCTTACATGAAATACTAGCTCTAAATATAAACAGGAGACTAACTTTTCCTTCACAGGGATTTTTCCACTGGTTTGTACTTGCTGTGTGCACACTCTGAGGATTCATCCCACCCTGGGTATCCACAGCAAGCAAAGGGTGGGGGGTTTACTAGGAATGCATCTTTCATCAAAATCTGCTCTTATACAGTAGATAAAGAAAACTGTGCTATGGTTTCAAATGAGAAGAATAAAGGTTTAAGTCCCAAACTAGTAAGGTACAATTTGTACACTGTCTACCCCACGTAGGAAAAGCAGATTCTGAGAACTTCTCTATTTTCCATTTGCTAAGCTGGAAAGACAAGCAAGGGTTTTGAGTATCAGTGTCAGCCTATGAATTCATTTTTGTTCTGGTGAATATCATGAGGTTTTTGTCCAGGAAATCAGCTCAGCCTTAGACACTGCTGCAAGGCACATCAACCTTGAGGAAACCCACCTCAGCAACCCCTTGGCAGCAACTGGTAGTCATTGACTTGAAATAGCTCTGTCAGCATTTCTGCTTGAGAACTCGCACATGGAATATCCTAGTACAGAGGGAGTGGGCAAAAGTGCCACAAGCTGACTGTTTTAAAGAGAAATTCCTTCTGTCAAGAAACAGGTACTCACTGGAGTAAGAGGCAGAAGCAAGAGAATTGGAGTCCCTGAGTTTCTTGTAAATATCAGGAACCTGACGGTAGCATGGGTATCTGGTGGGAAGGAGATGCATTCTGATTTTCCATGGCTGTAATCTATAAGAAACTTGATTTTGTTTAGGAAGAGGTTTCTGAAAGTCCTTGCAAATATCCCTGGTTGTTTCTTGGACAGTTAAACTGCAAAAAAACAACAGAGGACTCTGCACCTTGGGGAGGCTGAAGGTCCTGGATCAGATGATGGCAGGCAGGAAACGTACCAGAGACCAGGATTACATAATGATCTGAGTGGTGCTCATACTCTTGGAAGAAGCAAGGCAGGCTGGCTCCTAAGGACAGCATGGGAGTAAAGAGGAATTCATGAATCCTAGAGCACAGACTAGGTAAATATAATCTAATGTACTTCTTGTTTTAGCATCAAATAAAACACTCAGCTCTGTGTGTGTTCCTCTCTGAAGAGGGAAAATAGTTGGAAAAATCTGTAGGTTGGAAAGGATTTCTCCTATGTCTGAACGCCAGTGATGCAGAAAGATGCTGCATGCTATTTGCAGTGTATTAGGTTTGCAGTATTCCCAGATCTTAAAATCTACCAGTCTGCACAATGAAAACAAAGCAGTTCAGCTGAAATAGGACAATGTCCTATATGTGACACAGAGGTCTAAGGGGGTATGTAGCCAGCACATTCAGCATCACCAATGTCAGCCATGTTGTTACAGCTGTGTGATCAGCTTTTCTTGCTATCGAATTCCCACTTGCTCCCATCTCCTGCAGGTTGATGATGTGCAGAAGCCCAGAACACATAGGAGTCTGTCTAGAAGGCACTGCAGCAAAAAGAGCAAGGGAAATGTAGCTTTTTTGGCACGTCTGGTTTTAAGGAGCTACTGGTGCAGGATGCACTGAGAACTTGAGAGGAAATAGCATGACTTGCATTCTTGCAATTCAGGTACTGGTGTTTCACTGTCCTTCCTCTCTCCACACTTCCGCTGCTCTCCACACTTCTGCATGGCACTAATGACACAACCAGGATGTGTTTTTTGCCATAGACATCTCTTTGCTCTCAGCTTCCAGATAACTCCATGGAGGGGAGTTGCTTCTCAAGTAAGATGCAGAGGTTTCATCCTGCTTTCTGCTTTCCTTGGATCCTGTTGTTTAGATAGCTAATATGATAGGGATCAAATACTTACATGTTTCTGGTCTTAAATTTGTGATCTAGAATGAAGTATATAGGGAAGAAGATTTGCTCTTTCACCCATTCCCTTTTTTTAATCTCCTAAAGACTTAAGTAGAATCCAATTTTTCCCCACCTTATACCAGGATATTTTATTCTTTAATTAGAAAATATTTATGCACTAGCTCAGGCAACAGCACAAGGGAAGGGGGAAAAGTCTTGTTAAACCGTGTTACAAATATGTTGTAGGGTAATGTCGTTTTGTCCTGCCCGATAATATTTGGACTCTGCACTTATTTATTCATTTTTACATCTTAAACTTTAAATTTTTGTAAGATAATCAGACTGTAACACTCTGATCACACTTACATGCCCATAGTTTTAGATTAATTTCACGGTCATATTTAATCACCTTAAAACAGAGGCATGATAGTTTGACTGCAAGTAACTATTTCAGTGCTCAGACGGGCTTGCATTATTTCTCAGTGCATTTTTCTTGCTGAACATCTAATGCTTAGATTTTGGATTATTGCGGTGTCTGCAGTTTTTACTCCAAAATGCTATTTTGAACTGTCTCCCTTCAAATATACCTTAGGGCAGCTTTGGTTTGGGAAAAACTGTTACAGAGAGCAGTGCTGCCAGACTACATGATGAACTGCAAGAAGACTGAAGAATGCCGATTATTTTGTTGTTGCTTATTTTAGTAGAACTGAGCCCAGTTTTTTTCACCTCATGATTGTGGAGACTGAATTTCTGCTCCCACAGTCTTGGGACAAGCAGTGCTTCCAGAAATTTGCTATCTGTCTTCTGAGGTGGATTCAGAGAGGTAGACAGCAGGTGGCTGCTGCTAGTGAAGTTGGTTTGTGCCAAGTACCACTAAACAACCAGGTTTGGTATTTATAAATGATCTGTTGGGTCTGCTGTTCATCATTTCAATGCAATGGCTTAGCCGGAGTTAAGACTTCACTCAGCAACTGTGGAAACACTTTTAATCAGAAGCAGGGATCATTGGACCAGTTTGCCAAATCAGATTAGGAGCAGTTTATATGACTATTGTAAGTATCATAAAGTGCCTGGACATGGGAAACATCACTACATAAACAAGATACCCCCTGATTTCTTTATTATTTTGGCCTGCAACAGTGAAAAGCATTTGAAAGCCCGGATCCTTTGTAGTGCTGAATATTCAAACTCCAGTTGCACTCCTTGAAAGTCAACATGCTCAGTGCCTCCCCAGGAGGTTCATCTGGTAACAGCCCCACACTGTACTCCCTCCCAGTGAGCAGCCACTACCACCCCAAGGATGGAAATTAAAAGAGCAACTTGACTCCATTGAGAACCGCAAGACATTCCTTGTATGTGAAATTACTTCATATTCAAGATTTCTACATAGCTGTGCTGTCACTTACAGAAATATGTTTTCACAGCTTAAATGCATTAACCCCTACCAAACCTCAGATCTCTATGTAGGATTGGACATGTCCTCAGGAAGTCTTCAGGAGCTACACAGGAATATATGGGAACCAAGCAGTGACAGGAAGAAAAAAACACACCTTGAAATTAAAAAATAACTGAATTTAGATCAAATGCATGGAAAGTCTGGCTTTTGCCCTAGAAGGTTAATAACTATTTGGAATTTTTTGCTGTGGGAGATTCCTTGTGTAATTGTTGAAATGTGAGATCAAAACCCAACATCATCTTTTGAGTGCCAGTGTCACGCCTGGATAAAAACAAGCTGGATCAGCCCGAATTATATTTGTTCCCAGACATGCTGCTGAAGCTCTGGCTACATTTGGGATAGGAAGGAATTTCCTCATGTGGTGAATTGGCAAAACCTTGGGGTTTGTCTTGTTCTTGTGCATTGCTCAAGGACCATTTTTCAGAGTCTTGTTTCACATTCTCTGATTCTCTGCTGCCTTGTGTTCAGAGCTGAACTTTCACCTTTTCCCATCACTGGGCTCTGCTTTGTTTCTAACTGTTTCCTCTGCTTTACCAAAGAGGTATGGATGGATCTGATTTTTCTGCATTACAAAGATATTCTAGCAATGGCAAAAATAATCTACGTTCCTGCCTACCTGAAAATAAGACCAGGGAAAGGAAGATGGAAAAGGGAATAATAAGCTGCACAGTCAGCTACACTCTTTGACTTCATTCTCTGGAAAACAAATGAATTACAGGCTGCTCTAGTGTGCAGAAATACAGTCAAAGCACCCACTGTGTTGTGGCAGCACTACATGTAAAGAGCAACCTCTCTGCTTTCATATGTGACTAAATCATTGTCAGGCCTAGTATGAGACAAAGGAAGTATTTGCTAAACCTCACAGTTAATGACAAAATTTCTTTATTATTCCCTTGCTGTTACATTTATGAAAATTGTCCGCAGGTCTGATAAATACTTACAGCACACTTGATTATTCTTTTTATTTTAAACATATTACTTCCAGATATTTATGAACAGTCTCAGTGCTTTCCTTTGGTGTTCTTACCAACCTGAGTGTACTTCTGCCTTGCTTGAACCCATCGTGAAGCTTGATACTGGACTCATTGAGAGTGAGCTTTGACTTGGGCCGAGTAGAGCTGACAACTTGATCCAACAACAGCTGCTCAAGCCCATGTTTTTCTCTAACTGTTTTTTCCCTCTTTTGCAAAAGTAATCTTGTTTTAAATAGTAGTCCCTGGCTTATTATATGCCTCTTTCACAACCCTGATGGTGATTTGGTAGGTGATTTGAAACCTACCAAAACTAGACAGCTATGTGTAGCTTGTCATGTGACCATGTGAGCATGTGAGAAGAGTGAAAATTGGAGCTCAAAGAGAAGGGTAAATTGAGTCATTCCTCCCAAAGCAATATTCACTTCAGCATGTTGTAATAGTAAGCAATGTTTACATTAGTTTATTACCTAATTCCATTAGTTACAGCTACACTGTTATTCCATTCTGAGGGGTATTGGGGACATTTTCCCACACAGGGCACTGCTGTCCTCCCTTCCCTCCATCACCTTGGCAGTGCATGTTGGAGTTTAATATCTTCATTGTTTATAGGCCTCCCCATGGCTGATGAGGATGCTGGTGCAAGACAGTAGCCCCTGCACACATCCAACAGGCATGACCAACAATGTGCTCTTTGCTGCTCTCAGCTCCACCATCATCCAGCATGCAAAGCTTAAAGGGCTCTTTGACAGTGCTCAGCCAATCATACTGAAATCCCTTTCACTTACTTCTGCTTTGCCCCTGTCCTCCTGCTGCTGCTGAAGTAAACAGTACAAGTGCTTTGCCTTCAGTTGTGGTGGAGTATGTGTCTTGCTTGTTCAAAAAAAGGTGTTAGCTGTGATGGTGCATAAAGGGCAAGTGGAGAGACAGGAGCTACTGCTCCTTTCATTGTTGTTTTATTATTGTTCATCATTTATCATAAGTGTTGTTTCACTGTTAATTGCTGTTCATCTGAGGACAGCACATGGAGCATGTTCACTATTTGGAACCGAGAGAGAGGGAGCACATTAAAAAACCCTGAGGATTTTTGAGATCATAAACCTCAGAAAGGTAACAAAATTAGCACACATAACTCCCCTTGATTTTCTTTATGCCTGCAGACAAGGTTAGCAGCAACCCTTGTTTCTAAGAGCTTGTTTTGTCTCCTCTACCAAATAATCTGCAATGGTAAGTATTAGGTTTGATTTATTATTGTATATCTTGTTTTTCTTATGGAAAAGGTGGCAAAATTAGAAACAAATTACATGAAAATATCATAAATTACAAAGATTGGATACTGAGAGAGATTAATGAAAAACAACTTCTTTTTCCTTTGTCATTAGCTGAAGGTGTGACCTGAAGACTGTCCCCAACTGATTCTTTTTTAATACATCTCCCCTCTAACATGAGCAGGGGGGATGGTTTAGGCAGCTCCCCTGTGAGGTGAATGATGAAGCCCAAGTTTGGTGAAACTGTACAGTGTGGTCTCTGAGTGTGGTCTGTACTACAAAGTTGGCGGCTGAGCCACACTGGCTGTCCTCAGAAGAGTTCCTCTTGAGTTACAGTAACTCAAGCAATTCTGACTGTCTTTTAGATGACAGCTCTCATCTATGCCTGCAATTAAATTCTAGACTAGTAGCATGCATTTTAACAAAAAAATATCCAATCTCCATTTTTTTCATTCTTGTAAAGAAATGTTAATTTCTCTAATTTCTCTTGATTTTCCCCATGAATCCCCTGCTTCTCCCACATGTTCCAACTTGTTACAGAGGCACTTCCCCTATTCATGGGAAGAGGCAGGCATGATCTGGATGTTTCAGAGGATCATCTTGTAAGTAGCTTGTCTTTATTTGCCTCATGGTATGAACATGAGTCCCTGTCCTTGTAAATCTGGTTGATTCAAGAGTTAGGAATGGGATGCAATGATATTGATGGGCTACTCCTAGGGCTGAAGAATGACACTATCCATTACTTGTATTTGAAAATCTCAGTTACTTATGTTCTTAGCAAAAGCTCCTAGTTTTCTCAGCTATTTCTGTATACTCAGCATAAAAGGATTGCATAATGGACACAGCAACTCCCACAACTATTGTTTACATCTGTCAGCTAATCCTTTCTGTGAGTCAGGCGGTGCCTACTGGGTTGGGCACTTGATTTGGATTAGAAACTCATTATTGTGATGATGCATATTGCAGCTCTGCCTGGAGGCCTCAGCAGGATTATGGCCACATTGTGCTAGGCAGCATGCAAACCTATAGCTTGTAGCCTGTATTGTTAGAGCACCTCCACTTTAATTCTGGATTTCTAATTTCTGGATTTCTCCCCGTGGCCCTTGGGGTAAGACACCTAATCCTGTTCTGTTTCCATATCTTTTTAGGGGAGATGATAATTCATTTCCTAACCATAAGTGCCTGCTTTTGGAGGAGAATGCCAGGATGACATCACCCAAAGGCTACAGGAAAATGCTGCAGTGTAAGTGTGAAATAGCATTTCAAGTTCAAGTGCCTCCACTATTCAGTGAAATGGGTTTTGCAAGGGGAATGTGTACCTTTTCCAGCAGTGCTGCTGCACCCAAAGAATATGCAAGATGAAAACCACAGCAAGTCTTGAGTTCTACCAACACTGCAGCTGTGGAGCTGCTCAGTGAGCTGGGACACAGTAAGTGCTGTCAGAGTCTCCCTTCTCTCCTTGCTGGGCTTGCACATGTCTTCTGTCCTATTAGTGACCCTTGTTAGGTAACAGGCAGACTGTCCTCTCTGTCCTTTCAGGGTCTAGGTGTTTCTGCTGCTGCTGATGTTCCAGGCACCTCCTTGTACTCCATCTCTGCACTGCCACAGCCACACTTCTGTGCCTGCAGTTAAGCCTGAGCCTTGTCTGTGCCTGCCATTCACTCACTGGCAGCTACTGCCCTATAATACTGCTCAAGTGTGGACCTTGATAGGGATAAGCTGTCTTTCCTTATAGTTTCAGGTCAGAGTGAACTTGACTGGATTTTATCACCCCATAGAAGTGATGCTTCTTCTTGTCTGTCCTGGGGACTTTACTAAGGTGCCAAACGTATAGCTTGGGAAAATGGAACTGAGTCATGTACAGATGAGCCCTTTGAGGGTTTCCTGCCACCTCATTTCCCTTGCTGGGAATAGTGCTGGTCAGTGGGGCCACTCTGCAAGATTGTCCTAAGAAAGAACAAAGATGTCTAAGACATTTTTCAAAGACAGCAGCATTCCTCAAAGACATGAGCAAGGCTGGTGCTTGCTGAGGAGCTCTTAAACGGCTTCAGCTTTGTCTCTCTCTTTTCCAAGCCCGAATCCCTTCTCTACAAGTTAATAACAGTGTGCTGGTGTTGCCACAGCCATCGCAGGCTGGAGCTGGCACTCATGGGGTTATCTGGTGTTGTGAACTTCTTTGTCCCATGGGAAATTTGAGACTTAAACATTCACTTGGTCTGTACCTCCTTATTTGAGACTGATCAGTTTGAATCACATTTGATAAACTATCAGTAGGAATCTCAACCGTATTTAAGTTCCTATCACTTTAATTAAAGGACATCACTGGGTAGAGAACCACTGTGAAATGCTCCAGTAGAGGAGAAAGCTACACTGTGGGTACTCCCCTGAGTAATCACCAGAGGCAGCTATCAGCAGTGCAATCAGAAATGACTGAAGAGCTTAACCTGAAACTCAGACATCAACACATGGCAAAGAACAGATGAGACAAGAGTGACTGAGAGCTAATCACATCTACTGTATCATGAGAGTAACTGAAAAGTAAATAGAGAAGGCACTGCAAGGTGATCTGAGACACAGGTCTGTAGGAAACATGCCTTCATTGGGTATTTTTGTACAATATGGTCAAGGTTTTTAGATCTGCTTCTGTGCTGTTATAGGCACAAGGTCAGTCAGATAGTAAAAACTTTGTTAACCAAAGCAAAGTTATATTTAAAGATTTTCTTTACATATTCCATTTTAGCTCTGTCCTGAAGTAGTTTTTGAGGATGAATTACCACATGAATGAGGGCAGATATGAGAAGCTTAAAAGATTTAAGGTCATCATGGAGTTCACTTCTTGCTTCTCCTACACTGGTGATTTAATGGTGCTGGTCACACTGGTACAGACTATACCAGGTCACCTTTGGGGACCCAAATGCATTTGGTAGATTTTCTGTCTTCTACAGTTTTTATTTTGCCTTCACAAATTAGTGTTTATAGAAAGTAACCAGAGATTAGATGAGTGCATTGCTCCCATGGGATACAGACTTCAGGATTTAGGCAATGCTCTGTGGCTAACAAGAGCCAACAAGTTATACCTGAGTCATTCCCACGGGTGAAACATGTACTTGACTGATGACAACAGGAGCCAGCATCCTCACAGAAGATGGCAAGTGTTGACACAAAGGCAGTCATCTCCCATTGTTTCTAACCAAGCAGAACTTGAAATGGAAAAGCCTCAACCAAGGTGACTGATCTCGACATTTATCCTAGTGGTGATATCAGGCTTTCAATGAGATTAGAAGGATGACACTTAATGTAGTCTTTTGGTAGTGGGACAAGATTTATATTCTTAGCATAAGCTCCTTAGCACTTGTTACTGATCTTTTATTACATTGACAGCCACCCCCAAAAAATTACCTGTTTCATACATAGACATAGTCCTTTCAATGCCAAACATTTTTTGAGAGAACAAGACTGGAGACAAACCGAGTTATGCCTACTTAGTTACACTGACAGAAACTTAGTGCAGCTTTCTTTTTGACCAACAAAACAAGGCCTAATGTGCTTTTTGAGTCACTGTGTTTCTTCCTTCTGGAAGCCAGACCCAGCATATGGTGACCACAAATCTGTGGACCTTACTCAGGAGAAGGTTACAGTGAGCCTAGCAGGACCTCTGGCTCGAGCAGGAAATTCCAAATTTGATCATGTAAGGTGAAACACAATGTATTTCCTCAAACATGGTTTGGTCCACTCCCTTCCTTCCCAGATGACCCAAGCCAGACACATTCCTTCTAGGTGAAATAGTCTTTTTTAAACTTTGAGATTTTTTTCCTCAAGCTTCTCAGGTATACAACAGGATAATGCAGGGTACAGCACCCTAACGGTGCCTGTAATGTGCTCCATGCAGAAGAGTCTCAGGGTGTTGTACAATGAAATTCTACAATAATCTTAGTAACAAAGAGCAATTAAGAACAGCAGTTAACCTATATTTTTCTACTCTACTTTAGGTGTCAGCTTACACACAGGACTGCAAATACAAGTTGGAATTGCATCGCACTGTCCAGAGGCATAATTACAGAAAGATGTAGTTGTCTTTATCACAAAGTTTTAATTAGCAGGACACATTAAATAACCAGCTGATACAGATCTTAATGAATAATTTATAGGCCTACATCTAAGATAATTATATGTAGCTGGTCACACATAATCACTCACATGCTTCTGGGCTTATGTGAAATGGAATATGCATTGCCCTCATGTGAGGTAAAGGTGAAAGGGACACGACAAAACTGGGGCAACAGCCTACACTTAACCAAACAGCTTGTGCCTGGACCATTGCTGTCAAGACTGAGGAGGAAATATAAATAGTTGACTTCAAAAGAAATCCACATTGAGGAAAGGCAGGAGCTCTGGGTTCCTGAATTGTTGATTGATCAGAGTTTTGTGTTCTAAAATCAAGGTGGTTGTCCCAAGTGGGCACTTTATGTGGTGCTGCTTAGGAAGGAGAAGAGGACAGATGCACACCGGGGTTGAGGACATGGTTTCTGGGGCAAGCTGACTCTCTGGTGTCTGCAAGCCATGTCATGCCATCTTTGCTGTGGCTCCCTGGCTGCCTCATCTGCCCTAGATGTGTCTCTTTTTTCTTCAGCTGCACTGCTGCCCTGGAGCATGGAGAAACTCCTCCAGACCAATCCCTGCAGATCCCTAGCAGCCAGGTCTGTGGTTTTACCCGCTTTCTTGCTGCTTAGTATGTCTAGATGAAAAAGTGGGAAATATGCCCGAATATCCAATTGCTCCAGGGCTAATTCTTGCTCTGAGATTTTCAAGGCATTTGTTTGTGACTGCTCCTTGATAATAAAAAAGAAGTATATGTTTTCTATCTGGCCAAGTGAAGGAGGCATGGAAGCAGCTGGCTGTGAATTTGTCACTGCTGATTTCTGTAGAGCACAGGAAGCATATGCACATAGCACAGTTGAAGACATATAAGCAAAGAAAATTGTGGTGTAAGAGATGTAATGCACATCTTTTCCTCTCCTTTTGCCAGTCATAGGCAAGTTGCCCTCCTTAATCAGATCCAGTGGCAGAATAGTCCTGACGGAGCGTCGTAGATAGACTGACAGAGCAGTGAAACTTGTTTTTAGGGGAAGTTTGCCAGGCTTCAGGATGCATATGCTGGGCATAGTGCCAGTCTTGTATATTTCAGCAGGTTTATCCCTCCCATCCACTGGGGCGAGCCCTCTTGTGTACTTGCTTCTGCCTTTCCCTGCCCTGTGGATTGCCTTGCATCTCAAGTCCTTGTACAATTTTGAGCTGTTGGTTTCTTCTGTTTTTTATCAGTAGTACTTCAATGACAGATTGTATATAATACACTATGCCCAAAACCACACCCCCAAAAATCCCCAGACTTCCTGCATCAAGTATACATATTTGTCCATGGTCTTTCTTGCCATGTCTGACTTGGCTTACTCTGCTTATTTAGAGCTCCAGTTGAAGCAAAGCCCGTGTTTGTTTGATTGCAAAGCAAAACCTAGCAATAAACAAACCAATGCAAATGTATATTTGGAAAGACTAGGAGAAAAGTATTACCAAGCCATGCAATATTGTAATCCAAAGTGCTTTAAAAGCAGCATTGAATAATTTTCTCAATTATCCAGAGAGTCTGCTGTTAACAGGTTTCCCCGGTTCTCTAGCATCAGAGGAACTGTGCTGATCTCTGCAAAACTTCTCTCAGTTTAAGTAGAGAGTTCTCCTTAACATTAGAGGGCTTTTTAAGAGTTAATAAGTTAATCTCCTGGTGCACGACGGTAGGCGTCTGGAATAGATCTTACTAGACTGTTTACACTGTGCTTCCTTTCAGGGTGGTTAGAGACAAGGGAACACTTGTGGCAAGAACTGATGTGGTGTAGGTTTTGACAGCATCCTTCCACACCTAGTTGTTGCTTTTGTGGAGAAGGGAGGAGCAGAGGCTTCCAGTATGGCTCTCAGTACGACTTCTCATGTTCTTCCCATCATAGGAGGAGGCTGTTGCAGAGTAAGGTGAGAGCCCATACTCAGTTTTCCACAGCATGTCCAACGTGGCAGATGTTTCCTTTGCCGCCTTCTTCCGGAAGAAAATAAGAAACCTGGTGAAACAGGTTTACTTTCTGTCTCTGAGGCAGAATATAGTCTGTATGAGATTCAACCCTCTGAGTCTGGATGCACCTATAGCAGAGAAGCGTGCCACGTGCTCCATCCAACAGGGCAGCTGCTGGGAATGCTCTCAGCACCGTGTCTGACAGAGGCCCATGTGCTGAAGCTGACAGTCACTCTGGACGGATGGTTGCAATAACTTTGTGCTTTGTGGCTGTAGCTGTTTTTATCCTCCCAACTCCCCCAGGAGGTGGAAGTGCTCTTAGTCATTTTATGGGGAGAAATTTAACCATGAAGAGATGAGGCCACAGAGGGAGGCAGCAGCAGAGGCACTCTGCTATCAGGCCCTCCTCTCCTTCCTTATCAGCTCTGCCTGATTCGTGTACATAAGTAGGATATGTAGAAATGGCTCCTGAGTGATTGTGAAGAGTGGGAAGGAGCCGGGGAAATGGGAAGAGCAGTGACTGCTCCCAACACCAGAACTGGGCTGCCTGAAAGCCCTCAGTATACTGAAAAAGATGACAGATTTGCTCCAGTGCCATGTTTTCAGTGGAGCAGACTTTTTTGCCAGTTCTCTTGTTAGACTTTGTGTTGGTTTTCCAGCCACCGCCAACTCTGTCTGGGCACAGGTCCATGTTTACTCTAGCTCCACAGCCAGAAATATGGTGATTTCTGGTTCACGCTAGTGTGTGGTTGTGCTGAATGCATAAAAATGCGTCATCAATAGTCACCAGCTACATAAAGTATGAGCTATGGCAGGGAAATCAGAGAGTATATAACACAATATTGAGGAGAGTAACAGCACTGGAAGCCAGAAAACTCACTTAAAACACTGAATTTTAAAATCACTTTACTGAAAGGACATTTCCCAAAGTAAAATGCTTTTTTGGGGTTTTTTTTTGACTGCTGTGTTTTGATTTCTTAGCTGGATCAGAAGTACAGTTTATTTTACAAAAGCCAATGGTACCAATTACAGCCTGAGACTTTCAGAGTTGCACATGGGACTCAACCACAAATCTTCCATTAATTATCCCTTGGCCAAGTTAATTCTGCACAAGTAGTATGTCTCAAGCTCATTTTCTGTCATTAAAATCAGCAGGTGTGACCTCGATCCCTCCTGGGAGCACATCTTCTCGGTAAGAAGATGCCGTTTTATTGCAGTCACTTTTCGAAGAATGGCATTTTAATGTTGGGTTGTGCTGAAGCAGAGCCCAGCTCCTGCTTTTTCAGACCTCCTGAAGCAGGAAAGAACTACCAGTCTGCACTAGCCTTCTTATCAGTTCAGAGCCTGGACTAAGAGTGTCTTTGCAGACCTTCTCCTTCTCTTGGTACAACAAAGAAATTACCTTAGTTCCAAAAATCTCACATAGGTACAGCTGGTAGGTATTAGCACTTCAGTTGTGTATTGCTGTAATGCAAATAATTTGGCAGCTGTGGTTTTACTTGCTTGACTCCTTGGAGTATATGCTCAAAAAGTTCTGGAAGCAAGTACCCTGGATTCCAAATCCAACATCTCAACCTCCATGGTAAGGCAGCTTTGCCCTTGGAAAGGATGTCCTCTGTCCCTGCGGCCATGGTCTGGGATCAGAGTATTGAACCACAGCCTGCCACTGTTGTCCACTTGAAAAAATTGTTTCAGCTTTTGATGCTCCAGTTCCCTTTCCCATCTTTCCATATAAACTTTAGGGGCCAAAAGGCACCTATTTCCAGTGCCCACTTCTATGCATTAAAACCTAGCAACATGTAAACTGCCAGCAGTGACTGTTTCTGAGAAGAAAAAATAAAGAATGCTCAGTTTGGAATCAACGATGTTTAAACCTGTGTGAGGTAGTCATTTTAAAAAGAAAAGGTGGAAACAACCCAGCCACTGATGCTGGCCATATCCTTCTCTTACCCTTCACAAAAACCAGTGCTGGTAGAGTGCAGTGTAGAATAGATGTGTGCATCCTTCAGTCCATTTGGCTGGCCAGTGCCTCTGAAGACAACAGCTGGCCTGAAAGTGGGAAGGAGGTAACCTGCTGAGTGAAGGTGTCCAGATAATAAATTAGCCTCCAGAAAACTAAAAACACACAAGAAGTTACACAGTCCAAAAGTAGAAGATACACCATATTAAGCAAGCACTTCTGTATACCATTACCACTAGGCATCAGCAGCAACACAGCAGGTTTTCTACCAGTTCCTGAGTGGTGCTCCAGCAGGATGGACATGGAGACTGTGAAGCAGTGAGAAGCACCTGAGCCTCAGCATTTTAGAGGTGATTGTACCTGTGTGGGTATGTCCTGACAGACAGCAGCTGGAGAAGGTGCCATGTGACTCAGGTGGGGTCTGGATTCTTGTTGGGATGCTGTGCTAATTCAAGCAGTATTAATGGAAGGCTGTAGTTAGGATTTATTTTTGTGAATGCAAATGGGTTTATTATTTTTTATTATTATTAGAATTGTCACTGAAGAAGTCTGCTTTTTCTTTTACAGCAGCTATTCTTAGACTATGGAAAAGTTGACTTGGAAGATTTGCTCCCCTGGCTGTGAAGGCACTGACAAGGACCTTACCCCAGCATCATGCTGACAGAGCCAGGCTGAAGTCAGAGCGGCTGTGTAATTGTGGAGTTTCTTCCTCTCCTGGAGTCGCAGTGAGATCAGAGGTGGGATTGTGTGCCAGTGCCTGCAACCTAATTTCAACTACTCGGTTATAAATATTCCCTGGACCGTTGTGAATTGCTGTCACAGAGTGGACGATCTCTATCCCCACACTCATCCACAGCTATAGGCACAGAAAAATTATCAACCTCTGACAAGCCACAGAAGTCAAAAGCTTCTGTTTCAAGGCTATCAAGGATGGATATTGCACTTTCCTTCTTCCATGTGCTACCAAGCCTTTCCTAGAAGGGATCCATGAGGTGCTGCAGCAGGGCTGTGGAACTGGTTCCCCATCCGATGCCACAGGCATAAATGAGCACAGATGGGCAAAGGCTGATAATGTCTTAACTAAACACATGGGTGAAGAAATAACTACTTGGCAGAAGTGTCTTAAAGCGAGGAAAAAATATTCTGGTGAGGTGAAACACTACAGCAGTGGGAACTGTATACATTTGCAATGGGCTGCATCCAGTGAGAATTACAAGAAAGCTAAGATTTTGGGAATAAGCAGAATCTGTTTTTAAGCTGATTTCTAAAAAAATAAGGCTTAGTCATATTATCTCTCTCTCTCTCTGCCTGCTTATACCCTCCCTCTTTTCCTCAGTAACTTTTGCCTCTGTTAGGGTCCACTATCAAAGACAGTGACGATCCTACCAGGTCTGTAAAAACCAGCAGTGTACCTGGGGAGAGATTTGGGGAAATGCTGCCTGTGGACAGTCAACATTCATACAGTTCCAAGCTTTGCTAGAGCCAGTCATGCCCGTGGCTGGCCTCCCTTCAGCTGCCCCAGCTGCTGGCTGTTGTAGGGTTCCTGTGATGGTTTTCAACCTTTTCCCAGGGGAATAACCTCTGGTTTTCTCCGCTTCCTTGTGAATCAGAGAATAATCTTCAAAGTCTAAGACATAGGTTGGTCTCACAGATGACTTCCAGGCTTATCTGAGTGTCTATATTAAGCCGGGAGAAATATTGGTAGAGTCTGAGGTTAGCATGCTCTTGCCTGGCTCTCATGCTCTCAGGAATCCAGTTATCAGACAGAATTTTAATGGCTTCTGTGGGTAATATGAAAGACTAGAGACATCAGAGGGAATTCTTAAATGCACTTGTTTCAAGCTTTACACAATGTATTTTTTTACCTGCAAGCCCTTGCATGCTGCAAAACTGTTTGGCTGACTGATGCTCTAGGAAGACTGTGCAGGGACAAGCTGCCTCTGTTGCTGTTTCTTACCAAGGGGTGGCTTTAAATTTGCTGCCTGTGACGATAATGTGACTCAAAGGTTGCGCTCTTTTTCTGCGAAAGAAAGAGCTGCACATATCACTACCCCTTGCTCTCCTGGATGGAATCATCTCCGGATTTGTAGCTTAAAAGCTGAATGCTGGCAAGGGGACAGAGGAAGGTCAATGATCAATAAGAGGATAAGTAAGACAGTAGCTTAAGGTAAAGCTCCAGAGAGCTCACAGTTACCATTAGGAGAGACAAGAAGTGATGTCTTATTGACATATCTCATTAGAAATTGCTGGGAGCTACTGGACTGGACAGTCTCTTCAAATGCCAGCAACCCTGGGGGAGCTGGAAGTAAATGTTGTAATTGATATAAGGATGGAAGCCACTCCACTACAAAGTGACATTTCAGACATTGTTGGAATGGATGCTCTGAAACATCCTCAATGAGATCTGTTTCCCTCAACTCTTTTGACTCCTGTCAGAGGTGCATGTTCAAGCTTTTCTCTGGGCAGATGGCTTCTGCAAATAGAACTGGCTTTGAAATATAAAGTTTTGCTGCATTCATTATATGCCTTCTGACTTCAAAGCTTTGTACTTTCCTCTTTAGTTTTAAATAGAGTCACTTAACTGCTTTCAGGCCTGTTACATTTGAGGTGGGTGCTGCAGTGGATGTCACTGGTGAAGTGCAGCAGCAGTGGTTGGCTATTTAGGGGGCTTTGTGCCTGTCAAGGGCTGCTTCTCACGTCTGCCCACACCCAGCCAGGAGGTACACGATTCTAACAGTCACATGGGTCTTAGGGAACTCTCCCTTTCTGGGACTTACCTGTTTTTCCCATTCCTCAAGGAGATGTGTGGCTCCAAGAGCCTGGCCCTGCACCTCCAGCTCACCCAGCGTGCAGGGTGCTGTGAAAGGAGGAGGATGGGATGGAGTGGGGATGATGTTTGCAACAGGAATTGTTCTGCTCAGCTGGGCATAAGTTCTTCTCATTGAGGACTTCACAAGAAGCTTCTTTGTGGGAAGGGAGGGTCTTTATGAATTAATCTTTATAGAGCCTCATATTGAATTGACCTTCTGGAGCATGAATTACTGTAAGTATAAAGCAGTCGTCATGACTTTGCTTTCACTATATGTACTTCACTTCAACTGAGCTTGGGGTTTGGGTGTCACATCTCATTTATACCTTTGAGGAGTATTGGAGCCACTCAAAGGGATACAAATCGGAGAACTTTCGCTTTATAGCTCTTTTTGTTTGCTACACAGGGAGATGATATTTTGATTGCCAAAGATTTTCTAGGAAAGAAAATGTTTCTTTGGAGACTGAAATGTCAGCTTAGTCAAATTGTTCATATGCACAAAAGGGGAGAGAAACGAGCACCCAAACTTCAAAGCAGCTGAACCATTCTTTTCAACATCATTTGACTTGCCACAACTTTATATTAAAATTCTTCAGCTTCAGTTTGAAAGTTTTAAACACTCAAAGACAAGATGTTCAAACAATACAAAATGTTTTCTTCACTCACAAACTACTTTTTTCATCTTTTTTTTTTTTTTTTTAGAACTAGCATGAAAATGAAAATCTATTATTCACCCTGCTCTGGTTGCCTTCAGCATCTGAGTACTTTGGAGACAGAACTTTCCAAATTGAAGTGTTTAAGCAGGAAAAAATTCTTCATCAGAACCTCATCTCTCAGCAGCTGGATCCTTTATGGATGATCTAAAAGAACAGCGTATTACAACCTTCAGCATTCCTCCATACACTTTTGAACTGAGAAGCTTTTGTGGCATTTTTATCTTAGCAGCAGTACATTATAAAAAATGTCAACTCTTTCCAAACTTTTATTGTTTCATTGGAAGGATTATTCTAAATTTCAGCCCTGGAGTCAGTTTATGTGTGGTTTGATCATCTGTTCCTTCTTTCATACAGATGCTATCAACATGGACAGCAGAGCTGCCCTGTCACACAGGATTAATGGCAGAGTGTGATGTTGCTTGTGGAACAGTAATATCATACGAATAAACACTGAGATTGGAATAATTTTTCTAAATGTTTCAGCATTCTAAGTACAAAGTAATAACCCTGTCAGGAACAATATTCACTGCTCTTTTATCTGGTTGTGATGGAATTAGTGGCAGTCCCCTGGGAAGAATTGCAGGTATGTCAGTGGTGGAAACACAGCATGCAGTTGTATTAAAGCAAAAAGCAAACAAATCCCTTGGTCACAGTAAAAGGTAAAAGGACAGAAACTTAATATTGCTTGGAAAATCAGCACTGCTTTGGATATAGCATTTGTTTTGGTTTCCTCATGAGAAGGATAATGCAAAAATAGGAGATATATATATATATGTATGTATGTATGTATGTATATGTATTTGTGTATCAGACAAAGCAAGAATTCAGTAGAAGATGAAAACCAAAGTCTATGAAATCAAGGGCAGGAACAAACAGTAGACAGTAAGGAAAATCTTATTGAGTACTCTCTGCCTTAATACAAAATCAAGGAGAGCCCTCAGTGAAGGATGAGACTTAAAAATATTCCAGGTCATCTACAAAAAAAAAAAGTAATAGAAATAATTCTAAGGCATTACCAGAGTGGGGGGAGGTTACTCAGCCATTTTTCAAATTTGTTAATCTATTTGCCTCCAAGTTTCCATGTGTGTTCATTTTTAGAGGTGCCAGCCAAAAGATGTTTGATGCTGAGAAAATTGTAAATATCTTGCTCTTCCTAGCTGCCCCAAGGTCACTGCTTAGAGCATTTAAATTTTGGAAATGTCAGGTCGAGAGGTTTGCATAGAAAAATAGATGCGCAATTACACTTTTTATCCTATCTACTCAAAAACACGTTGAACTCTAGTCATCTTTGAAATAAAATCTTCCTCCACAGCATATTGCTGCCCAGTAGCATGTGTTACAGAGCACATTTACGGCTTCTTTGGAAGAAGCCAAGATCAGACACTGCCAGAAATCAGATATTCATTTAAATGGTGTCATGCTTCAAGTCAGTACAACAAGGGTACCTCTTCATGAAAAAAAATTGCTGCTGTGGGAACAACTGGGAATACATTATTACAAAGAACTTTTACATTAGCAAGGGAGCCTCTTGCACATATGCAATAGTAGGATCTGAAAAGTACAGCCGTGAATGTGTACAATGTTTTCCTTGAGCATTCTTCTCTTCCAACCTCCAACCATGATCTAGCCTGACCTGGGAGAATCAGAGGGGAGACGAAAAGTGGCTGTAGCTATACTGAGAAGACAGCTTTGCAAAAAGCAGTTGGGCTCCAGCTATGGCTTTCCAAGAAGCGCCTGTGCTGGAGCTATGGTTTGAGCACAGTTTTTGACAACAATGCAGGTTTGTGCCTTCAGTGTTTCTCCACCCTTCTCATCTAGCTATATCCACAAGCTGACCCCGCACTGAACTGCATCATGGAGCAGAACTCCTGCCCTCCCCTTCTCCTTTTGCTTTCTCCACATTATTTTTCCCACCAGCTCAGCTTCCTGGTGCCATTTGTGGTGCAACCAGTGTCCCCAGAGTGGTTGGGGATTACTGTGCTGGGGCAGGGACAAACCCCAGGGAACGGAATATTTTCTGTGCCTGCGGGTGGATGTATGAAGCACTGGTTATTTTATTTGCCTTTGGATCTAACTTTCTTGGTTTAGTTATTGTCAAATAACTGAAAGGACTGACATTAGTTGCCTGGTTCCCATCAGCAAAGCCACTGTTAAATCCTGTCGCAATCTCTTTGTTTTCTAACATGTAACTAAAGGCCTTTTTACCACTTCTTTACATGACTTTCTACAATCTGAGCCATGCAAACAGAAGTCAGACATATGCATCTCGCTGATACGGGTATTTTGAAACCCTTTTAAAATACTTTTGCCGGTGACTGCAGAAAAGCTTTTATACTAGTAAGAATGTATATATTGGGCTTTCTTCCAGAAGCTGTGAGAGGGGCACAATATGTGCTGCTGGGATTATTCAACCAACTGAATAAATGTCATCTCTTTTCCAAATAAGAAATTTGAGCTATGGCAGGAGAATCATTTCAGTGTTTAAATGTGTTCTACACATCCTGAGCAGGAACTTAGTGCCTTCGTGGGGAGAGAGGCTTAGATATATGCAGACAAAACACCCTGATACTGTCTAATATTGTGCATGCTTTTTCCTTGAATGAATTGTCTTTTAGAAAAAAACAGCAGCTGAGACCAAGGGAGAGATACAAGGCCTTTACAAAATCTCAGGCTGGACCTCTGATTTTGAGCCACATGATTGAAAATCTGAATCCTGGACTTTTATCCCCACACACCCTATTATTCTGAAGAATGACCAGGACATATGTTGTTTTGTATGAGGTGATGGGTTGTTGGAATCAAAAGCCTCACTGAGAGACATAGCCCTTCTATCTGCTGGTATGTCATTGGGGCATTTTCACAAGATGGGAATGTACCAGAAACAACAGGTTTCCTCAAGAAATGCATCACGAGGCTTAAAGCACAGAGTACGAGGAAGGAAAATACCACATTGAAATGAAGGCTTCTCTTTGTAATTAGGAGATTAGTTAAGTGCTGTGCTCTGCAGCTCTGGAAAAGCCATAGGCAGCAGCTGAAATGCCCTGGGAAGGACTATAATAATCACCTTGGCACTTAGGAACCGGACTGTGGCAAGCTTGAGTGTTCCGTGAAGTGCAATGTTGCATGGACCCTGATGAGCTCGTCCTTCAAGACAGCTACTGTGCCAACCTTGCAGTGCTTGGTGAGGTTACCACAGATGTACTGTACAGATGGTGACCCCAGGGAGTCCATCTCCTACATGCTGATCTGGATGCCAGAGCCAATGGGGCTGTGCAGTGACTGCAGAGGCTGTGCAGCAAGATTCTCCACCGATCTCTTTTTAGAAGAAAATATCCTTATAAACCTACTCCCCTTTTTCCTCACTGTAGGACTCGGAAAAGGCAGAGTAGTGTCTACCATCCCTGCAGCTCCATGCCCGCTGGGATAGGAGCTGGGCATTGCAGGGTCATTGCAGATGCTGGTACCCACCATCCAGGGCAAGCCTGTATCAGGCAACTGCTCTCTGCTCACCAGTGGTGGAGTACATCAGTCTCATACCTTGTTAAAAATGCAAGAGTTGGAGCATTGTAAGGATGAAATGAATGCATTTCTGTTTGAGTACGGTGTCTTTTGCTTTTGTAGGTTGCTCCACTAAGGCTTTAATTGGCGTTGACTGGTGGTAACTGGGGTGTGGAGGGAGGGCAGGAAGCAGTTGCTCAACCACAAAGTACCAAGTGGATTTGGACTGTCTTTTATCACAGCAGAGAATTAAGCTTTCTTAAGGTTTCTCCTGAAGCTTTTGTAGAAAAACCTTGAATTTATGCTCCAGTTTGCCTCTTTGTTTGATGGAGTACAGAAGAGGTTTGTTTGAGCTTGCATGGAGGTTAGTTTGGGATTTTTCTTTCCCATTGTCAGCAAATGGGACAGTGCTTTTGTTCCCAGACAATTTTTAATTTTTATAGCTGATGAGTGCCTTGCTTTGACAGAGTGTTTAACATTTAAATGCGCCAGTAGGGTGCCTTCTTCATATCAAACTCAGATGGCTCGTCTGCAAAAATAATCCACAAAACAAACTGAAAACAATTCTCTTCATATGCAGAAAACTTGGCCAAAGTAACTTTTTTCTGTGATCAAAGTAGAAACTATGTAGTTTGGTTTGTGCAATGGGGTTAGATATTTTTTTCCTCCCTGTAACATAGCTTCAGTCAGTTGTCAGCCAAGAGATATGCTTGGATTTTTCATTCCCATGTGGATTTGTGGGAACACACACTAGGAGATCAGATCAACGTTGTAATAGTGCCTGCATTGATCTAACACAGTATTTATGTGGATTCCAGCCATCATTCATTTCTTCTCCAGCATCCAGAGGCTATAATGGATCATTTTGTATATAATCATGACAGTACTTAGCTGTTTTCTAGCATTTGCAAGGCATTTTGTGAAGAAGGTCAATATAATTATCTCCATTTTACAGCTGGAAAGTAAAGGCACAGAGATATGAAGTGGTTTGTCCAGGTCCACGAGCACCACGAGGTGAGAGGGTTCAGTGCTTTCCTAACACTAAGCCAAAAGTAAAATATGGACCCAGATGTAGGAAGTGGGCTGTCATCAACACCACAGAGCTTCTGTGCTCAGGGGTAACAAACTTCGCCCATTGGAGTCTGTCGAGAGTCTCACTGCCTTAAACTCAGCTGAAGAAAATCACGGGATTAGTCTTTAATGGGGTCTAAACCATCTGTGCTTACAAACTGGGCCCCGCCTAGCTTGTGCAGCATATGCTTAGCAGCCACTTATGGGCACTTTGCTGCACACAAGCCCTGCCTGTAGGGCACAGGAGCACGGGCAAAGTGTGTCATTAGCTCTTCCCTTGTACAGTCCTTGTAAGTACAGGATAAAAATGTGTGTGTGCTTAACTCACACCCTCCTTCCAGGCCCAGGGTAGACTTCTGTCTTGTATTTACAGTCTCCTTCAAGCATCCAGCAGCTGTCAAGTGTGAGCCCTTCCTGGCCCCCGTTTCAGGTACTGGAAATGTTATTTTGCCTTTGCAGCTGACATCAGTGTATGCCCAGAATTGAGGTGTATCAGGATACGCAACAGGGAACTCTGAAAGGAGGAAAAGTTGCTTGTTTGGACAGGTGTTTTGACAGGTTTCTAAATGAGGTACAGGTCTTGAGAGCTTGTGATGCAAAGCAAAAATGGTTCCCAGCCTTTCCTCCTGCTTCTGTAGTGCTTGCTTCCTGAGCCTTTAGGCATTGGCAAACACAAGAAATACTTGAAATTATAAAAATTGAAAGAGGCAGGTTGGTGGCTCATATTTCGTAAAGTACATGAAACTTCAGTAGGTAGCTGGCTGGATAAAGTGAATAAAGCATAATCCCTGTGGAACATAAATAGTTTGTCTATTCCCAGTAATGGGCAGGAAGAGGGGGAGAGGGTGGAGAAAGAGAGGATTATGGGTCGATTAGATTCCCCACAAATGTTTTATGATTTGCTCACACTTCCACGGTGCGTGAAATCAGAGGCCTATAATAACTTTCCAATTCCTGAAAACACAGCTATTCAGAAGTCACAGTGGGTTCACAGGAGATGTCTGCTCCCATGTGGAGCCCACTGCCCCTGTGGAGTGAGTCCTCATTTTTATTAAACCAGTCATAACCTTGTGCATCTGCATTCCCCAAAGTGCATAGCTGGCCTTTCCCTTCCCATTTTGCTGTACCTTTAATTTCTGACTCACCACAGTACCTATGCTGGTCTGTACTGCACCATGTCAGGGCATGATGATGAAACAAGTGACAAAACACACCTTATGATGGAGTTCAGAAATGTCATCTCTCATTACTTGGTGTTCTCTACTGTTAATCTTAAAAAATTACTAATAATTTTAAAAAATGTGTATTTGCACTATATGTAGTTACATGTACAATTTTTTTTAATCTAAACTTCCGGCAAGAATGTTCCATTGTCTCTCCCATTTATCAAGATACAGTTTGTTGTTGAATCTGGTTGACTGCAGTGATATCTGTTTGCAAGGAAAAACTTGCAGACAACAGTATGAGTTTTTCTGGGGCTAGTTATTATTAGATTTGAGGCAAGTTGGGTGGGGTTTTTTTCCTAACTTATTTATGGGCATTTCAGCAATACTTTTGGTCAGTCAAAGAATGAACAGAATGCTGTAATGTTAAAAAAAAAATGGAGCTTTGATCAACTTTTGAAGGGAACTGTGAGCAAAACATGCAAAAGAAGTTGTAAGTGGCACAACAATGCTCAGTTCCTTAAATGTTGTCTCATGCCAAAATACCTAGGCTTGGTTTTCTTAATTTTAAGAAAAAAAATCGAACAAAACTTCATATTGAAGTGAATTCTTTTGTGTGGTTTTTCTTTGGATTTGCCTGAAAATATAAAGTTTTCACTTAATATCAGGGAATTATTAGTCTCTTATCTTAATTGTGTAGGCCTGCAGCTCACTAATGCCTTCCCCAGTTACTGCAGAGGGAAGGAGAAAAAATCATTGCCTGCTTACATAAGAAAGGAGTGATTTTTGGGTACCTGTGTGCAAAGCTCCTTTCCCTGAAAGTGGGCTGGAGGGTGGTGGTGGAAGAGCTGTTCCCTGCTGAGATGGCACTGGCTGACCCACAGCCTAGGGCAGCTTGTTTTGGTGCTCACCCACCCACGAGTGGATGTGGTGCTGAGTGAGCTCTGTGAAGTCAGGGAGGCTGTGAGAGGTGCAGGGAGCAAGACCCCAGCCATGGCAGTGTGCGTAGTGAAGATGGCAGCTTGTGGTGCAGAGATCTCTGTGGATGGCAAGGTTGTTTGTCTACCTACAAATGCCCCCTCAAGAAAAACAAAGCATTAGATGGGGAAATTGAGGAAGTCTTTGCCTGGGACTTTCCTTCATCGAATAGTGCTGGCTAGGAATAGGCTTAGCTGACATCATGTTTTTTTAATAGCAGAAATGTAAGTCATCCCAAAATACTGGGAAGAAGCAGAGGTGTGAATGGATTTTAAGATAACCTTCTCTAGTCTGTTTTAAAAGAAATCCTCACAAGTAGGGACAGTGGAGGCAATGGCTTATGTCTTTCTCCTACCCTTCCTTCTGCACATTTGCCAGAGGGAAAGGTCATTGTAGAACCTGTATCTCCAAAAATTGCACGTAAAAGTATGTGTGGACAACAGTACCACGAAGAATAATATTCAAAACCTACAAAATGCTTATTTGCTTTTAAAATCAGAACTGGCTTTTAAATTGCAAACAAGGACAAAAGAATACAAGCCCTCAGGTGAGATCAGATGCACTGCATGGCACATCGGTGTCCAAGTGAGCGCCAGACCTGCTTGTCACCTCCTCACAGCACCAGGATGTAGCAAGTGTTGTTGCACTGTGAGGCTGAATTCCTGCAAACAGCCAACAAGTCTGAGCACTCTGCACCTTAAGGAGACAAACTGTTATTCCTGGACTACTAAGTATGAAGAGGATTTCACTGGTGATAGTCAGAGAAAAGCAATCACTTAAAAAGGTAGAGTAACTTAAAACATGTTTATGCTGGATATCCTCTCAAGTGAAGACTAAAGGGCTGGCTAACTTGACAGGCACTGCTGATCTCAACCATGTTTGTCGCTTTAGATTTTGCTTTTAAGTTGTTTTCTCATACACCCATGCATATATCCCTTACACAGGTTTGTCGTGCCCTGGGTGGGAATGAAAATTTCCACTGGCTGAACACAGTCTTTCCTTGTCTCTGACCTCTGGGAAGCCTGCTATTCCTGTTTCTTTTAGTTCTGATCAAAGCATAGTATATATGTATAATCTGACTGTGCATAAAGCATGCAAACACTGTTATGCTTTTTGGAATGGTGTAGTGCATTGTGAGAAGAACCTATATCTGCTGGCTGGAGGCTACCTGCATATGTATTCTGCTTGGCCCTGTATATGCTTTTAACACTGCCTAAGAGTAAACTAGACAGAGATGCCAGACCAGTCTACTAAAAAATGTTTGGTAGCATCATTTTATTCTTTCCATTTGCAGCAAAATAAAAGTTAGGTTAGTGTTAGGGAGGCTGTTACAAGCACTAAGACTATTTGGACTTGGAAACAGACCATCCAGGGAAGTTGTAGAGTCTTTGTTGTGGATGGTTTTAAAAGATGAGTTCAAAAACCTGTCAGGATTCATTTAGAGGTTGCAGTCAATCCTGTCTCAAGACAAAGTACAAGATCCAACGTCTTGTAAAGACACTAAATACTTCTGCGTTAGCTGTGCAGAACCAAGCTGCACTTCTGAGCAGGTGGTAATGCCCTTGGCTGGTGTGGAAGTGTTTAAACCAAAGATTGCCTTGGGGGTTCTGGTCCTGTCTTTGCAGTGCAGTATCTCATCTTGCATAGTCACCAACAACAGACCCATGAGTAACTAAGCGATTACAAAGTCCTTCATTCCCCAGCATAATCTTCACATTTCTGGCAAACAGCTGTTAAGAAACTTTCTGAGATGAAGATTGAACATGCACCATTGTGTTTAATAGCTACCAGTGCCCTTAACCTCCTTAACCAGGAATTTGTCAGATCTCTTTCTGAAATCATTTGTGCTCTTGGCTTCTAAAATGTAGCATGGCCATGGGCCCCACAGCTTCATTATATGAGGTGAGATTTGGTTTTGGCTGGCAGTTTCTCTGAGCATTTTCAGCTAGTGTCTCCTGAGAAATCACAAGTAATTGTTCCCTTCCATGTCAGGCACAAGTATACACGTCTCACAGACCTCCCCACTCACTACAGAGGAGCACTGGGACTGCGGGAAGAAAGTCGGAAAGGGTTTTTGAGCTCAGTGGAAAGTTGAAGCTGCTGCTTTTGCACAGCAGAGGAATACAGCTGGGTGGTTGCCCCTGTCTAAGCAGTAGTCAGCTGAAATATAGGAACAGCCCTTTTCCTTTACGACTGCAAGAGGAGAAGCTGATCAGCTGAATCTTGACTCTCCACGGGGCAATAGCTCCTGCTGAGTCCCTGCCAGGGGTCCTAATTCAGCTTGTTGCTGAAATCAGCAGGATGGAGGTGATCAAGGAAAAAGCGGCCAGTGTGGCATCCGGCTGCCACGTGTTTTTCCCTCCCACTCACTCTGGAAGCACCACCAGTGCCTCCTTTCCAGCTGGCAAGCTGGTGGCCTCATTACGTCACTCATTCCCAGTGCTTTTGGAGTTGTATGTGTTTGAGGAGCAACACCAGAGTCATCTCCCTGAGCCTACTTGTCTAAACAGTTGGCAGCAGTCTCCCAGTGGCCCTGCAGGGACAACCCTATCTGATGCCAGCACTTGGTTCCTTTGGATGGGAGTCTTTTTCGCAGCAGACGGTACACATGCTGCATCCCCAAAGGCTCCTCTGCCAGGGATGTGCATTTCACACCTGCTTTAGTGGTACAGGATTACAGCCCTGCGTTGTAAATTAACCCCCTGTGATTAGAAACATTAGCACTCTGACTTTCCCAGCAATATAAGCAAGGCCCTCATAAGGCTTGCTGCTTGTTCCTAGCAGTTGGAGATAGCACTGGGAGATCCTGCGAATGCTGCTTTTGATCTGAGCTGTTATTGCGGTGCAGCACACTGAATTTTGAATAGAGAAATTGCATGGAGTGGCCTGATCCTAAGTACATCCCTGTTCTGTCTGGCAGCCTGTTTGCTGTCGTGTTTTTCTCTACTGCTGTCAAGAAGATGCCATTTGCAGGCAGTTGACAGGGTGGGGAAGGAAAGAATTGCTGCACTTAGGGCTCTCCCCATAAAAACGCCAACTTCCCATTCACTTAAACTTGCCCTAAGCACCTTTTTAAAACGCGGTTCAATTTCCCTCTTTCAGAGTTTTTGCTGGCACTTATCATCTTGGTATGGTACTTAATCAGTCCCTGTCTGAATTGTCTGTAAGGATAATTGATGTCCCTGTCTCCAACAAACTGCAAATTGTTTCCACTCAGCCTTTGACATATAAAGGGACTTTGTTTTCTGCAGTGGGTGTTCTTGTCTAACAGGCAAATGACCCTGGCTGTAAGGCTTTTGGCGTGGAGTACAAGCTGTAGACACCTGCCTTTACTCCCAGGCCAGGAGAGGTGTGGTGCCCTTTCTGGATTAAAACTAAGAACTGTCTCCAGAGCTCATCCCATGCAGGCACTGGACGAGTTGCAGGCGTGTGTTTTCCTCCAAACTGTTTGATCCTCTCTTTCCCAGGGTAGTTTAAAGAATGAAGTCACCCTGTCCAAGGAGTGCTTTCCAAATAATGCTGAAACTCACTTCAGAATGCAGCAGACAGGGTATCCACACCTGGGCAGGTGAAATTCTTCAGGTACCAAAAGATCATCAGAGATCCAGATTGGTCACACTGAACTGATCCGAACTTCCAGCCCTTTCAATGAGAAGGTAATTAGTCTTCTGAACAAATGAGTCTCAATGACACTTGCAAAAGTTTAAACTAGCCTGGTGCTGCTGATGTGACTTTGGTGTGCCCAAATGTTGCAACAGCTTCTGAACTGGAAGTGTGACTGGGAATCAAACTGCCATGTACAAAGTTGCAACCACAAAACCTCTAGGAAGGCCCAGTATTTTGCTTTCTGAATTAAAACAAAAAACCCAACCTCTTTTGAAGTACAAACTGTCACTGAATCAGCAATATGAATACCTGAGTCTGCAAGGAGCCCGAGACAGCTGTCTACTTCTCATTTACCCTCTTCATCTCCAAGCATAGTTTATGTTGTAGCCTAAAAATGATGCAGCACCTAGGGCTGTTGTTGATCTAGGGAGCACTGTTTTTTGCAAAGGCTGGTGAACAAACCACCCAACTCTCTTGTTCCATCCTCCCTGGAAGCTCACCTTATGCCTCTGTCAAGCCCTACAAACCAGTTACTAGAAAATTTCCCAAACCTGAACTTCCCCCTAGTTTAACCTGCTGTCTCGTGTGCTCAGCATGCGCAATTGTGGTGTTTCGTGAAAGCATAAGAATAGAGCCCCGTGAATAGAGTTTGTTAGAAAAATAACTATCCCAAGGGGTTTAGTCCTGGTGGTGCCCTCGTTCTCCTCCTGAATGGAAAGGGGAGCTTTGAGCAGCCACTGCACCGAGGTGCTGAAGACACCAGAGGGCTCTACTGCGAGTTGTACAGCTGGATTGCTGCAAAGTCCATAGGATTTTCCTCTCGAGGTATGCTCTCGTTTGTGATGAGCCACCCCCAAGACCGGCTGATGTCGGCAGCGTGGGCCTCAGAGTCTTGCTTGGAACATGACAGCGGCTCACGTTCACGTTGCTCCTGCCCTCAGCTCCGCTTTTATCAGAATATAGTGGAGTTTGGGAAATCTGTGGAAACCTATTGTGCATAGCACATCTTATGGAAGGACCAAGGCTATGCTGAGAAACCAATTTTTACATCACTTGACTTCATCTGGAAAGCAACCACCTCTTGATGTTTTCGGCGGTGTCATAGTTCTCTCCAATCTGTTTGATAAATGAGCCTACCTGTAGTTGCACTTGTGCCTTTCCTGCAGGAAGCTGATGCTAAAGGAGTGCCAGGCTTGCTTGGATGGGGAAATCTCATACGTGACTTGCCTTGTCTGCTCAAGCATTTTGGCTGCCTCTTGTTTGCATGATAAATAAATATGTTTGCTAGGCTTTATCCTTAAAGGGATAGAATTTCGATGGTATTTTACACTTAAAAGGATGTAAGACTTCTTCAACACCAGAGCACACAAACATATACATTCTCAATCTATTGCCTGGGATATTAGACAACTCCTAATAAAGCTAAAGCCTAGCAATGTAAGATTAAATATATTGGTCAGGAATAAATTGTATCATATTGCACAAAAAAATAAAATCTTAATATGCATTGGAAACGTGCCCTAAGCTGAGTCCAAATTTCACCTGTCAAAGCCTTCCTGATACTTAATGAATCAATGTCAAGAATGTTTAAGGGCTTTATTGCACTTTTTTTTAATTATTTGGAAATTGCTCTTCCTGACTCGAGTGATGGCTGGGATTCTTACGTGGCAGTTTCTCCCCGATTTCAAAACATCTCGACTGTGTGCTAGTGCCTGTTCTCCCTGTCACTCGTTTATAGCAACATCTGGGATCTGCCAGTGCGAAAACCCAGCGCGCGCTGGAGCGGGACTGAGGAACGGCGGGGATGGATACGACAGGGACGTGCTTCACACCGTGCTCTTCCCACCCTCGGGGACAGAGGCGGCTGGCCGCACGGGCCCGGCTGCCGGAGGGGCCATCCCGGACTGACCCGCGCCCGCCCCGCACCGCACACGGTCCCGCCC